>VZQC01010591.1:680264-711160 GCA_009823505.1 Rhizomys pruinosus | reverse complement strand
AAAAAAAAAAAAGAAAGACTACATCATGAACTTTGCAGGAAAATGGCTGAAGCTAGAGGATATCAGGCTGAGTGAAGTAACAAAGTCCCAGAAAAACAAATGACGAATGGTATCCTTCATCTGTGGATGCTACCGCCAATTACCCAGTTTTAAGTATTTCTTGTGCACGGCCCCTTGAGCTTTTGTCCAAAGCATTTGGGAATCATGCATATTGGAAACAACAACAACAACAACAACAACAACAACAACAACAGAAAGGACTGCATCAAAGAACTGACTGAACCAGTGAACTTCTGTTCAAAACAGTCAACTTCCACATGGAGAATATTGAGAAAGACTGAGAAAGAGATGAAAAGCATGTTTGGCAGATAATATATAATACAATATATTAATATATAATATAATATATTATATATTAATATATTGATTGATTATATTATAATTATTTATAAAAATATAAATATAAATATTTATATATATTAATTAATTTAAAAAACGAAGAAAAAGAAAAAATCACCAGTGGACTTGAAGCTATTCCCAGAATCTGATTTGACAAGATTGTATGTCTTTCTTGTGAAACAACTAGGCACACATAGGCATCAACAACTTTGTTGATACACAGGATAAATATATATGCCTTTAATCCCAGCACTCGGGAGGCAGAGGCAGGGGGATCTCTGGGAGTTCAAAGCCAGCCTGGCCTACAGAACTAGCTCCAGGCCAGCTAGGACTAAAGGGAGATCCTGTCTCAAAAAGACCCCAAAAAAGTAACATACTGATAAAGAATTAGGCTTAATTACTATTCCACCTGACAAAATACTCTCAATTGTCTATTTCTCTACTGTCTTTTCCTTTGATCAAAGTCTAGAGTCCAGCTCTAATCTTCTCTGGAATTCTGCCTTTGTAGTTTGTATATCCCATCATGCTGGCAAATATACACTAAAAATAGGAGCAAATAGGGAGAGTTGTGCAGGACAGAGAAAGGAGAGACAAATAATGCTTAAGTAGTGTGAAAAAAACAAAAGTAAATGTATTTAATAAGCCTACTGAAACTTATGCATATAAATGTGAGTACATGAGTATAGCTGATAGCTATATAACAAAAATCACAGTGTCAGGCATGGGAAACCTCCTTTTGAGAGCTTAGTCAAGCTACTCCAAGAGACTCCCAAAATAATACTGACTATTGCCATAGCCTCCCAGAATTTGGAAGTAAGAAGCTATTGCTGGGTATATGGCACATTTTGGACACAGGACTTTGAGCAGTTGAGCTGGAAATTCCCTGAAAGCCTCTGTGAGAAAACCAACCAATGATCCTGCCCAGATGCAGTGTGTGAACCAAAATAATGAGAGTTTGCCAAGAAAACTATTTCTATTTGTGCAGTAGTGGCAGTTTTATCATGGAGGTAATCGAAAGCTATCTAATTGAACTTAAAGCTTGTTCAGTAAAAGGGGACTCGTGGTACTGTAAACACAGCCAAACACACATGGTTGGAAAGGTCATATTCCCTAGAGAAAAACCTAATTCTGTCACTTCCCTAAACCAACGTAATTCTTACATTATTCAAAATGTGTTATATTTACAGATAATTATAGCTCTCACCACTCATGAAAAAACTTTTTTCAACAAATGGAGAATACTATAATGTTCCACAATTGATCAAATGCAAAGAACAAGTGTCTGTGAAGTACCCAGCTCTAAGTAACATATCTACAATGCAACTTCTATACTGAAGGCTCAGGGAACATTGCAAAAGAGGGAGCGAAGGAATTTAAGAGCCAGAGGGACACAACACCTGATTTGATTTATTTTTATATTAAGTGTATGACTGTTTTGACTGCATTTACTTAAGTACTCTCATGTGTACAATGCCCATGGAGCCTAGAAGACAATGTCAGATACCCTGGAATGGGAGTTACAGGCAATTGTTAGCTACAAGATGGGTGCTAGGAACCAAACTATCTTCTACAAGAACAGACAGTGCTCTCAACCAATGATTGAGCAATCTCTTCAGCCCCAGCTGTGAAGTTATTAAAGTGAGCAAGCAAACACTGTATTCAGCAGACAACATACTGTTTAACACATGCAGTTCCAATGGATAAACAGGAGAATAACCAAAACTGTGAAGAACTAGCTTTTGCTCAGTAATATTGTAGAGATAATTTACATTAACAAATTATTTTCAGATAAGAGGTTCAAAATACTAACAATATACATAAATCCACTTAATCATATACTTTTCCTCTTAGCTTCTTCTATATTTTCCTGAAATGAAGAGTTGTCTATGACACCACACTCTCCTTGTGTCCTTGTTTGTTCCTTTACAAGTTGTCTTCTTTCAGTAACTTCCTCTGCTCTGCACTCTATATATTTCAGGGGCTCAGGGCACATATTGTCTTGGATTCTCATAGCCATTATGTGCTGTTTCTGAGTACTCGCACCCTGCCCAGTGCCATTATACCTATCATTGAATACTGTTCCCTGTCTCTGACTTGCCAATATTTGAACATTGCTCTGAACTCTAAATCCCAGACTTGTGCATATTTGATATCTCCACTTCATGAGGATCAACTATATTTCTCTAATCTTCAAATTTTATTTTATAGGTTTGAGTATTTTGCCTGCATATATATATATATATATATATATATATATATATATATATATATGCATCATGTGTATGCATCATGTGTATTCAGTGCCTATAAACACTAAAAGGGCATCAGATTGCCTGGAAGTGAAGTTACAGATGACTGTTAGCTACCATGTGGGTACTGAGAATTGAACTCAAGTCTTCTAAAAGAGCAGCAAGGGCCCTTAACTGCTGGACCACTTCTCCACAGCCACTCAACTTTGTCTTTTTAATCACGAGGTTTTCTAAAATATGAAGAAAAATTTTCAAAAAGTTAGACTTTTGTCAGGTATGATGAAGATCAAACACTTTCTTAAAATTAAAAATCGGATCCAAGAATATCCCCAAATGGCTACCTCTTCCTATGTAGTATGGAATGGTGCAATTCTTTTCTGTAGAGGTGGACACATACTTCCTGCTATGAATTACCAGGACATGCAACTATAGCCAGCTGGGCTGAGAGTGGAGCATCATTGGAGGGAAAACATAGAGTGACCATCTTCCTCTATTTAGTGTACAGAGGAGGTATGCACTCTTGATGGATGAGAAGAGTCTACCACACTACCAGAGAGATGTACACAAAACCTCTGATGGACAAGTGCATGTATTAAATCACTGAAAGAAGCAGAAATGGAATGAGACCAGATCCAGTGTATAAGTGGCCTCCACCAAACCTCTCCAATGGAGGAAGAGAATGTCTTGAGGTTCACTGCAGTCACTCCTGTTTATGTGGCAAAGTTTTTCTTTTGCTGTGCTATAGTGGCTGTATATGGTCGTCTGTACATAGAAAAAATAATTAGACATCTATATCACTACCTCCAAGGCTTCAAGAACACAAGAGAAAAGCCAGAGTTCCTGTACACCAACCAGGACTGGTATTCTATTGAGCTTCATTTCCCTGGAGCTAATAAAGTAGATGGGGAAGGGAAAGGGGGAGATGTGGTGGTCAGCCCAGTTCCCATGCCAAGTCTACAGATCCCTTAAGGTTCTGGTCATTAGTATGGTTTCCAGGAACACAAAAACTCTCTTTAGGGAAAAGAAATACAGACAAAAACCAGGCTGCCTTTCCTGGCATCTGCAATACCAGACACATCTTCGCCTGAAATACTTGTAGCATTTCTAGTATTAGAGAAGGGCAAGTATACTGGCATGCCCAGGATTTTTCCAGCTCTTAGCCAAGAAGGAAACTGGTCACTTTTCATTTGTGGCCTTTTTATCCTAAAATTCCTAGGCAATTTTACCTCCTGTTCTCACTAGAATTGTAGTTTTAAATGTAGGTTAACACTTAAACCAGCTCTGATAATGAAATATTACTACTTTCCAATTAGAAAGAATATTGCCTGAACTAAATTGGAAAATGATGTATGAAATACACAAAGCATTAATAAAAATAAATTTAAAAAACAATAAAACTAGAAACTTCACAAAAAAAATATCAAAACCTTCAGGTATACATCAGCACAAACCTCATAACTCTAAAAGACAAAAAGGCCAGGCAAAAATCCCTCATCACATCAAAATATTCATATCAAAACAATAATCTCTGTGCAAATTAGTAAGAATCTTCCTTGTTGCATAAGCAACAGTATGAAGGGGTTAAAAAGTAAGTCACATATGATTGGTATTTATTAATATGTCACAAGAATGTTTACATACATATATATGTTTCTATTTGATAAAGATGAAGAAGAATCCCAATGTTGTTATTTGTGGTGTTTATTTTTTCATATAGTGAATATATATTATCAGAGAAAAGAAAAAGCAAAGATTTCTAAAACTGATGATAAAATATAATATAGCTACAAATGTAAGCAGATACATAAAGTTATGCTTTGTGATTATTCTCAAAATAGAAAAATTGGTGATGGAAAAGATACATTTTCTTCTGCTAATTATGCCATTGGAAGAGGTAAGAGAGTTTGTTAATATGCTTATTTTGTCCCATTTCCTCTTAAAAAAAGGTTATGTATTTTTATTTTGAAAAAAGAAAAAATTACTAAAGACCTAATTTTAACATAGAATTTAAAATGTTTAAAATATATTATTTATTATTTTTATTTTATAGGACTGAGCATATTGCCTGCATGTATTTAAGTGCATTCATGTGCAATGCCTATGGAGGTCATCTAGAAATGGACAGATATGACAGGTGTTAGCTGCTATATGGGTGCTGGGAATTGAACCCAGGTCCTCTACAAGAACGGTCAGTCAGTGCTCTTAATGCTGAGCTACCTCTCTAGCCCCAGAATTTAAATATTCAAAAGTTAAATAACTACAATTTTTAAAAAAGCAATTGAAATAATATACTTTATATGAAACATTATTTACACCAACTTTAAATCAATTTATTCATTCTACTAATTTCATTTCAGTTATTTTTATTACTACAGGAAATTTCAGTATTAATAAATTATTAATCTTATTGTTTAAGGCCAAAAACTTGGCTTATATAAGGCTTTATATAAGATAGACACTGAAAGGAAAGTAGTAAATTTTCTCTGTGATGTGGGAGCTAAAACTCTTGTCCTGAATGTATAATTTGGAAAAGGTGCTGAAAGAAAAAGAAAAAAGAGACCTTGTACAACAAGTACAAAAATATAGTTTTGCTGAAGGAATAAGTTCTGGGGTTCAATACATAGGAGTGTTAATAAAGTTGATAGTCACTTGCTATGTACTTTTAAAGATTTAGAAGGGAGTAGATCAAAGGCTCCAAACATAATCAGAAGTAGAAGAGAATGTCTATTACCCTAAATCATTCAATGAACACTACATGAACTTCTAGATGCATTTGCATAGTATCTTACATTAATGTGTACAATTAACACATGTTAGTTAAAATATATAAATATTTACTTTCAGATCTAAAATTAGACCAAGTGCTATAACCACACTATGGGAAACAGTCTTACTACATGTCTGTTGAAAAAACTTTCCATATGAACGTTCCTGAATACATGCTCAATATATTAGGATTCCTTATGAATCATATTTTTTCCTAAATATCAGTCATATTTTAGAGACATAGTATTAAGCATAAAGTAAATTGAATAGAAAAAATATAACATTAAAACTTGATACAATGAAACCTTAAGTTTTATTGACTTAAATTATTGGAAGCTTCTATGTATTAGGATTGTAATGTCCCTGAATTGCAAAACATACATTGTGCATTCTGATTTAAGTGTATGTTTCCTATGTTGCCTATAATTTCCATGTGTATCTTTTGGTGGAAGAAGTGAGTGAACCCTTTGTGAACAGCATCTTTATGATGTGGTTTGTTCTGATGGGATTATTTGACTCAATGATAACTTTACTGTTATTAGAGAGAAAAAAAATACACTGAAACTAAAGAAATAGGGATGCATAAAATGTGATTTTATATAGGAATTTTCATTTGTATAAATTATAAACCCCATCCCAGTAACTTATCCAGTAGATATAACCTAAAGGATGGATAAATTGACTGTAGCAAAAGTCACCAACTATAAATTCTGACCAGTTCCATCCTTCTTAAGATCCTATGAGGCTTACTGTCTTTTCAGTCAGTGAAAAATTTTGCCTGCTCATCTGTTTTATCTGCGTTTGGTCCTGAGCTCATGCCAAAGCTATTCCTGCTGCATGAATTAATGAGTACAAGTTATTGTAAGAAATTCTCAAAACTCCTTAATTGAACACAGTGGGAAAACAACCACAAAATATGTTTTACATCAATTGTTCAAACACAATATGAAAATTGTTGACTACATTTCTGAAAATAAGTAGATCTGATATTAAGCACTATTTATTGTTACTGTTTTAACCCTAAGGGGATAAAACAATTGAATCTTAGAAAGCTCTGAAAAAATTATGAATCAGCCTTTGGTATTCTTGAATAATGGAGTCAAACTTCTGTACTTTAATATTATAGGAAAGAGAACACTATTTGTATTATCATAACTATATTTTAGCATATAACTTTTATATAATTCTAAATTTGAAAATATTAGTTCCTTGACAAATTCACTCATGTATATAATACTCTCTGATCACATTTATCCTCCAGCCCTCCTTTATCCTCTTCCTACCCTCACCAATCCCCTACCTCCTTCTTAACATCCAAGTCCCTATTCCATTTCATGTCTTTGTTTTTCTATTTTATGACTTACTTGGTTTAACCAGGGCCACTTATATAAGCATGACGTGGCTACACACTGTAGCAAGAATAACTCACTAGTGCTTAGACAGTGGAGAAAATGACTTCACATGCCATTTGCTCCCCTTTGACAGTTCGGAGCCTCTTGAACACCCCCCCCCCCACATCTGTTACTGAATGCTTTCTGGCTCAATCTTGTGCAGGCCCTATGCAGGGAACCCTAGATGCCTTGAGTTGATGAGTGCCACAGCCTTGTCATACCCATAAAACAAATTTCATGGTGGCCTTCCTCCAACAAAATTACATTATAAATAGAATCAATATTAAATTTTTATTAAGTGATAGTAAACTCCTTTGTATTAATAACCTTCAGATTTCACAAGCTGTGGTGTATATCTCCAGAAATAGCTTTCATTCCCTTGAGTCTTTATCCAAGATAACACAATAGCCATTCAGAACAATTTATAATCAGTTGAGTTCTCTTACCACATGAAATGTATTTGTCCTGATAAATAAGGTAGTAAGAAAAATCAAACCCTCTTCATCCTTGATCATGAGTGGTATGCTTTTTAAAAAGTAAGTTTTCTTCATGAGTTTCACTGGAACTGCCCATTCAGGATAATCCTCAATGGATTGTCCTGACTTTTGAACAGTCCCATTGATCTTTTAGGAATTTCCATAAGTCAGATTTCTACCCTTGTGGTCTTCATTTTGTTTTGCAGTATCCAGGTAGTAAAGTTAGCAAATACCTATTCTTAATCTGTTAATTCTGAAATTAATGTTTTTAAATACAGAATTTTAATACATTCATTAATTGTCTCAATTTTATAAATGTCCAATTCAGTGATTATACAGATAGATAATATCTATCTATATGTATTTGTAGAGACATTATATCCACTAGGTTATCATCTATACAATTGATTACTTGTTTTTCAGATAAGGAGTGCCTCTTCACTTTCACATCTGGAAATAGAATTTCTAAAGTGTTTGTGAAGTTATTAATACTATATATGGTGGTTCCTAATAATAAGCCTTATTCTCTTTTGTTTTTATTTATTTTTATGCTATGAATTTATCATCTTCTTTGGAAAAGTATTTGAAAAAAATTCTGTTGTTTGCCATGTTTGTAATGTCATTACATCTGATTATACAATGTATGCTTAGAACAGGGAGATACTTTAAGAATATTCAGGTCCCTATTAATTATAAACAAAGTTTATAATTTGATGTGTTAGTGGCCCAAAGTAGGAGATGTAACAGGTCTCACATTGGCTGGCGTATGAATGCAGGCTAATTCAAGATTTTAAAATTCTGTGGATTACCCAATTTTTCCTTCCTCAACTTAGTATTGAGGTAACTGCTGGTCTTCAGGGTGAGAAGGAGTCTGATTCTGTTCACCCCTTCCCTGAAAATAAAGTCAGCATACTGAACTTCTAGAATTCTGAGCCACTATTGACCTTTCCTATTGGGCTCAGATCTGCATATATCTTTCTTGTCTCTCCTGCGAATGAAACCACATATCAAGGGCTGCTTCATAAACAAATAGCTTTGGTGGGCTGGAGAGATGGCCTAGTGGTTTAGAGCGCCAACCGCTCTTACAGAGGACCCGGGTTCGATCCCCAGCACCCACATGGCGGCCAAGAACTGTCTGAAACTCCAATTCCAGGAGAACTCCAGTTCCAGGGGAATCTGACACCCTTTTCTGACCTCCGCGGCATTGCACGACACGGGTGCACAAACCTGCATGCAGACAGTACATTGATACACATTCAGAAATAAATAAAATTTAAAAAAATAATAAAAACATTGCTTTGGTATGAAATAAATGTCTATTACCAATTTCTCCACAAGTTGGTTTTGGTCATAGTGTTTTTAGCACAACAATTTAAGGCAAACTAGAGCAGGTTTCATACAAGCACAGGCCATCATAAAGGGAAGCCAAAGCAAGAACTCAGGGCAGGAATCTGGAGCACAGAACATGGAGGATAATTACTTACTGTGCTGCTGCCCTGGCTTGTGCTCAGATGCCTTTTGTACACAAAAGGACAACCTGCCCAGGGTTGCAATAATTACACATAATAATCTGGGCCCACATTATTCAACAATAAAGAAAATGCCCACAGACATGGAGACAGGCCAGTCTAATGAAGACAATTCCCCAACTCAACCCCCCCTCTACCCATGTATGGAAAGTTGACAACTAAAGCTACTCAGCACAAATATTTTATCAATTATATATTAGTACATTTTATTAAATTAATTTTACAATTCATGTAAATATATGAAACCAAATCTAATTACTTTAATATTCCTTTTCTACCCTTTCTACTAAACTCTAGATTCTGAGATGATGGGAATTTTACTTTTAATAACACTTAATAAAATGATAAATTATTTCTTTTTACTAAATAAAACCCCTGATTAATAAAATACATTAAAATCCTTAGTTTATATAGAAATTTCATAGTTCATTTCTGACTTAACTAAGAAATAAATTTTTCCTAAAATTTGTTCAGTTTAGAAATAGTCCTCATTTGAGCTTATTTATTTACACTGTGCTGATCATTTTTTGTTTGATTTGTTGTCTTTTTTTGTCTCTTTTGTTTTTGGCTCCTGGTAAATATTGTGTGGAATGCTGAATTGCATTCTAAAATTTAACATAGCCCTAATTTATTAAAACATTTCTGATACATTTACTTTTCCATTCTGTGCAAAGTGTTTTTTTACTATATGTGTATGTTTTGATATTTACTGATATAAAGACCCCTGCAAGTTGTCCTCTTGTCTCCAGGGGCATGTACACACACACACACACACACACACACACACACACACACACATATGGATGCATATACACACAAATAAATAAAATGTAATTTAAAAATTAGCGGACACTTTGGGAAAAATCAACAGTTCACACATATCCATTAAACTACTTATCAATTAAAAGTAAAAGTAAAATAGATTTTTAAGCTTTTGTTTTATGGTAGTGACCAAGGCGATATATTTATAAGTAAGTAGGAGGCCTAGAGAGATGGCTCAATGGTTAAGAGCACTAGCTATTCTTGAACACGACTTAGGTTGAATTCTCAGCACCTACATGGCAACTAACAATCATCTGTAACTCCAGTTCCAAGGGATCTCACACCTTCTGACCTCTGCAGACATTGAATGGCACAGGTATACTTACAAACATGCAGACAATAGCTTCATACACATAAAATAAAAATAATAAATTCAATATTAGAAAAGAAATGAATAGGAATAAGAGAATTTAAAAATATTATACTTAAGAAAATTATAAAACTATGGCTAACTGACCTGAGTATATTTATTTTTAAAAATATTTTTAATAGTCATGCATAACAGAAGGCAACAGAGAATTTGTAGCTCCTAAAATGAAAGTCTCTGCAAATATGAACTGAAAATTCACATACTGGTGTTAAATATATTTTTGATCATGTAATAGAGTTCATGACACTAATGGTAAATTAATGGGGCTAAAACATTGGTTCTAGAATTAAATTTATTTATTCATAAAACATTCTTCATCATAATATTTAGTTGTTATGGGTTTTGTCAAATGTATCAGAAACCAAGACAATATGCATTAATGCATATCACAATATCAAGATTTTGATTTCCTAACAACCCAGTTTTTAAGTTCTATATATACTTAAAGTGTTATTTTTAAGATTTGTTTTATTTTATTCATGTATATATGTATGTATACCAGTACTGGATCACATAGAGGCCAGAGGTGTTGCATCCTCTGGAGTGTGAACTACAGGTGGTTGTTAGATGCCTCATGTGAGTGTTGGGAATTGAACATAGGTCCTCTGGAAGAGCAGTAAATCTGTTATACACTGTTATCTATTTATAACAGAGGACTATATTTTCCTATAAACTGTATCCATCTTCAGTAAAAATCTATATGAGTACAATATACATTTTGTGCAACTGAGAAATTCAGTATGAGCACCACTCATTTTCTGTAGACAAATACAAAAGAATTCACTTTTTTATGATTTTTTTTCCACTAATGGGCAATTTAATTTTAAAATTTTCAGAGGCAGTTTCAGAAACTAAAAATTTGGAATATTCTAGTAACTGTGTAAAACATAATGAAGATGAGTTAAAATATGAAAAAAGAATGAAATTACTCTAAAATACAAAACAATTTTCCATGTTTCATTGCTCTTATTGTCCAGAAATAGGCAAATGCACCTTTGTATAAACAGCCAACTACAAGTAGCAGTTTCATATGGCCCTGTAGCAGTACCACACATGCTACACTGACTTCAGAAATCATCATTTATCAAGCATGAAGGTATTATAGATGAAAGCAGAAAATGAGCAAATAATTCTACTTAAAGGTATAATATAGCTATAAAGGGTACAGAAAAGTTTTTCATATGACACTAGGGTATACAACATATTTTAACCATTGACATAACTTTCACACAAATTGCTAGTTAAGAATCAGAAGGTGCATACTAATTGTTGGGCTCATACTGCCTATAGCTATTTAAGGTGTCCATTATCCCTTGCCCCCTAAAGGGCTATTGTTGCTTTAAGGGCTGAA
This sequence comes from Rhizomys pruinosus, assembly GCA_009823505.1. Taxonomy (NCBI): domain Eukaryota; kingdom Metazoa; phylum Chordata; class Mammalia; order Rodentia; family Spalacidae; genus Rhizomys; species Rhizomys pruinosus. The sequence continues at coordinate 699,807 of VZQC01010591.1, read as the reverse complement.
GCCTTTGCAAGGCAGCCAAGAGTGGGACAGAGACAGCAGGGGCCTACCAGGAGCTGCTGTGTCCATCTGTCATAGCAAGGATCTTAGCATACACTTTCAAATCAAAGTTCCATTCCTAAAAGGTAATTTCTCCTTCCACAAACTCTTCCAACTATATGTTTTTACCCTGTTTCTATTTCTGGAGCAACTAGCCATGATTAATTCTGCATGAAAATGTGACTGAAACTATGGCAGAGCCATTCTTGAAAGGTTCACTGCTTGACAAAGTTCCAGTGACATGACTCATTTGGCTGAAGTCTGCTCTCCAGCTGACCTTGGTTTTTAATCATTCTTTTATCATATTAATTCTCATTTAAGTGGCCTGCTTGACTTTCGGCTTTCTAGCAGTTAGGGTACCTGCTTCTGCCTCAAGGAGTGGAACTGACACTTTTGCCTTTTCTAGAAATGAGTACTTTATGAGAAATAATGGCACTTTGTACACAACTTAAAAGTGTGATACAGTAGTAATTAAGAACTCTACAGAAACTGTGTCATGCACAGATTGCCCAAGTAAAGAAAGTAATTTTGATTTCATGGTCAGGTTTAAACTAAAAAGAGGATTGTAGGGCAAAGTGAAACCAAGTCCAGTGAGGCTTTGGATTCTAGTGATCTGACTCAAAGCTTAGTAGCCCTTAGAAAATCACCTTAGCAGAAAGTGTAAAAAACAGAAACTGAGGAAAACAGAAACTGAGGAAAAACAATGATCAGAGTAAAAACAAGATATGAATCAAAGCTACATCAGCCACGAAATTACTTACAGGTTGAGAGAACAAGGAACTAAAGTGAGAAAAAGAATGGGACCCTCAGAGTTAAACGTTAGTATTAATTTCCCTTTGCTGCAAAACTGTTAAATTGCTTAGCCAAGTGGCTGTACTATTATTATTTTACTTTCTTGACATCTCAACTAAATAACTGTACCATTATTGATTGTTTTACTGATTTTGATGTTAAGAATGATTTCAGGTGTAAATTGTATGAAAAATATTTACAGGGAATTTGGGTTATTTTTTTCATCACTACCTCAGACTTGCATAACCTGTATTAGTTTTAGCTATATAAAAATAAACACTGGGACCTAAGGGGCAGAGAAGAGAAGAATTCTGCAGAGTGGCAAACTGGAAAGGTCTTCTGCATAGGATCAGAGAAGGAAAATGGATGCTCTCTGTAATCCTTAGGTCAAGAATTCAGCAGAGTGACAAACCAGAGGGGTCCTCTGCACAGGAGCAGGGAAGATAGATGCGCCTCAGGTCACGAAAATGAAAGAGATTCTTATGTCTTATTTGATTAATTTCTTCCCCGCCTTTGTGACCACCCACTTCAGGAACTGAACCTGCTGGAGCTGGACTCCAGCAAACTGGAGTTTATATAAAATTTATATAAATTTTGTCATATAAATTTATATATAATTTATATAAAATCTCTAGGACATTGAACTTTAGGTTGTTCAAGAAGATTATGGACAATGTACTAGGAAATTAAGTAAATATGCAATTTTCACAAATATTCAATTAATAATTTATTCTAATAAACTTATAATGATGATTTTCAAGTTTTAACTAGATAATGAATTATGAATTTAGAATGCTTAAATGATCAAAGTTAATTTTATTTATTATTGAAATGATAGGTAATAGCAATACAATTGATCATAAAATCAATGTAGAATTATTTCTAAACACGTATTTCTGTTTTTAAAAACAGCATGTGTGTATGTAAATTATATGTATATACAAAACACACCACTATATATATATAATATAAACCCCACTCATACATGCTGAGGATATATATATGTAAATGTATACATACACACATATATATATATATATATATATATATATAGTATAGTATACATACACTATATCTGAATATGGCCTACAGATGCAGATTACATCCTTTCCTGTTTGTACATGTGCATTCCTCTGAAAATATGAATTCATGCCTATATAAATTCCTACATACATGCATATATTTCTGATGTGTCACAAGATCGTTAGTGCCTACTCTGTGTGAGCTACCATGCTCTTTTTGACGAAAATTATTTCAACTAATGTTGGTGGTTCTCACATATTCTTGATCTTTGAATCCATTCCCAAAAAAGGATAATAGAAAGAAATTTTCATGGGCTGGTGTGAAGGAAATTATAGGTGATAAATGAATAAGAAGATAAGAAGGCAATGGAGTCTGTGTGTAATCCACGCCTTGAAGTTTGTGGCATTTGTTCTCTATATTTGCTCTTATCTTGTCACTCCAAGATACAATTCTGCTAAGAATGAAAGAAAAAGTGATGCAATTATTTGATGGATTATTTGTTCACTTTGACAGGTAAATAGTCTAAGAAGAGAAAATTAGTGTTGATTTCATCAAAGACAAACAGATTGTTGAAACTCAATCATTTCTCTTACATAGCCAGGAAAATGCTGCTTTTAACGCCAACATGTTTTCAATAAAAGTTGAAAAGTGAAAGGTAATTAAAATATCAACTGGCACTTTTATTAAGCATTTTTGTATTTAAAAAAATCAACACTTTTAAAAAAATTTTACTTCGCACAATACACACATTTAAGATTTTATGGTATCTTTTTTCAGAGAAAGATAAAGAGCTGAGACTTTATCATTTGATAATACAAGTTTTGATTTTCTATCTTGTCAACCACAGGAATGCATTATCTATAATGACTGTCCAATTGTCCACAATAAAGAATCAACATACATTTATTTTCAAAGAATTGGCTGATTTTATTCTGTGTTCTGCTTACTGAGCAGAGAAATCAAACAAAATGAGACCAAATTTTCAACTAATGGTTTCCAATATTTTAAAACCACAATCTTTTTTTCTTGCTGTTTTAAATCACATAGTAAAAATATGTCTGTACAGAAAGTTTTGAAAATGTTTTATTAATTCTCCTTACAAATAATTCTGGAAATTAAAAAAAAAAACTATTTTGGGAAGACTCACAATACATGTAGCAAACATGAATAAATAAAATACTGAGCTAATTTTATTCTGATATATGTGACAATGACCAATAATCAGTTTGTTATTTGATGAATATTTTAGATATTTGATTGTATTTGTAGATTTAATTATCATCCCAAAGTTAAGCAAACGTATGTACAGATGTAATCAGTTATTTAAATTAATTTACTTATTCATATGTGATTATTTTTGTCTTCATACACACTACAGCATGTGTGTGGAGGATAAATTTTTCTATAATTGATTAAAGCTTGTGCAAAATTAAACTTAATAGGTAAAATGGTATTTTATAAAAACTTCATGGGTCTAAAAATTTCTTAAAATGCTGCATGAAACCTAATCAATATATCAATCTTCACCAAATCCAGACTCAGTAGAATTGGTCAAGGAGAAATCTGGGAGGAAAAAATGAATTTTGTATAAAGGCTGCTTAAACCTCCATTCTTTATCATGATTCATTATTAACAGATCAAGAACATGTCACACAACAGAAAAATGCACTCAACAACTGCATTGTTCACATGCTAATTATATGGAAAACAGGCTAACATACTCAGATCATGCTAGGAGATACCTGCTAGAAGAATAAAGATAAAAGATGCCCATTAAAGTTCAGGTGTATGCCTTAGCCCACTGATGCTACCATAACAGCATGCTTTAAGTAATCGACAATGAAAATATACTCTCCCATAATTATGAATGCTGAAAAGTCCAAGATAAAGGTGCCAGAAAATTCACTATCAGTATTTAGGATGGAGTCTCATAATTGTGAACTTCGGTAGAAAGCAAGGTGTGTCTTCACATAGTCAAAAATCAGGAGAGCAAAAATGTTTCCACAAGCCCTTTTTTAATTTTCCCTTTTTTTTTTTTTTTTTTTTTTTTTTTTCTTTTCTTCTTCCCTCTCCACCCTCCCTTTCTCCTGAGTTTCCTTGCCCCCCCCCACCCCACCCCACCCCATCCCAGATCATGCATTCTGCCATAACTGTCCTGCATCTTTCTCTCAGTTTTTTTTTCATTTTTTAACATTAAGTAAAAATTTATGAGTACAAGCTCTTTATACAGAGGCATCAACACACTCCTCAGAGTGGAGCTCTCATAAACTAACCACATACTGTTAGACTTTACAACAATGCTAAGAATGGACTGGTTTTCAATGAGTTTTGAACAGAACAAAAACCTCCAAGTCATAGCAGCACAACTTCAGTAAACTTCCTAGGGATGTTTAGGCACGTACCTTCTGTACTTACTCGTTTTTATCAACTTAACACAAAGTAAAGTCACTTGAGAAAGGAACATCGGCTGGAGACTTTTCTCCATCAGATTGACCTGTGGACATGTCTGCGAAGTATTTTCTTAATTTCTGTTTGCTATAGGAGGACCCAGCCCACTTTGTGCTGTGCCAACCCTGGGTACCTTGCCTGGACTTTAAGAAAGACAGTTGAGCAAGCCATGGGGAAGAAAATCAATATGGAGCATTGCTATATGGATTCTCCTTCAGTTCCTGCCCCTAGGTTCTTCCTTTGAGATCCTGCTAGACTTCCCTAAAAGATGGACTGTGCCTTGGAAGGGTAATATGAAATAAATCCTTTCCTCTCCAAAACACTTTTGATCAGTGTTTTATCATAGTAACAGAAAAGCAAACTGGGACAGAAATTGGTATAGAGAGTAGGATGTTACTATGACAAACCTGACCATGTTTTCTTTTGGAAGAATTGTGGAAGATTTTGGAATTTTTAGCTAGAAAAGTCACTATGTAATCTGATCCTGGAAGATAACACTGAGAAAAATTCAGGCAATGGAGCCCTGGCTTATGAAATTTCTTTTTTTTAATGTAATACGTTTATTGGCATTTTGTGTATTTCATACATCATTTTTCAGTTCAATTTAGACATATTCCCTTTCCCTTCCCCCCACCCCACTCCAGATCCTGCATTTTGCTGTACATGTCCTGTATCTTTCTCTCAGTATTTTTTAAACTTTTCCTCTGCAAAGGTTTATTGTTTGGGGGCAGAATTTAACTATATCATTCCATAAAAAGTATTCTACTTACTCTACTTACTTATATTTGAATTTTTAATAATTTTTGGAGTTTGAACACAGTACTGTATTTTATATTATGATATTAACATGAGAGCTTAAGAACAAACACAAAAAGAAAGAAAAATTTATGGCATACAATATGTTTGCATATCAAGTTGACCAAGGGGCAATTGTGCTTATTAGGTGTTTTGTTTTTGTCTGTTTTTTTTTGTTTGTTTGTTTTTGTTTCTGTTTGTCAACATAAAGTAGAATAATCTGGGAAGATAGAACCTCAACTGAGGAATTTCTTCCACCAAACTGAGCATTAGCCATGTGTGTGAGGCATTATTTTCAACTGATGGTTGATGTAGGAGTGCCAAGTCCACTATAGGCAGCACCATTCCTGGGCAGGTGGGTCTGGGTTGCATAAGAAAGACTGTGAGAACTAGAAGAGGTGGAAACAGAGTTTTCCCGATAGATTGTCAGTTACTCATATGAATTCACAGTGATAATGACAGCATTCACAAGTTGCATGCCAGTTCACAATGGACAAAATCATACATAAACATGGAGAAGAGGGTAAGAAATCCCCATGTAACATAAGGAACTTTTGGCAGCTAATGGATGCCGAGGCAGAGAGAGACAGTATCTTATAGGAATGGGAATCTTGGTAGGATAACCTGACTCCATTGGAAGTACCCACACTGAAGGACCTCAGGGACACAAATCAGACTCCATAGGCTATATTGTATGCATAATAGAATATATTAAATTGGGCAGAAGACAGTAGCTCCACCAATTTTCCTTTTTCATACTTTTGAATCAATATTACCAAATCTATGCATACTATATCTCCATTATCTTCTTATGACAAAAAGCATTTATTTTAAAATGTGAGCATTTTTATCAGCAATTAAAGTTTTGGCTTACATTCTAACTTTTTAATACTAAAATGCCTTCTTTTAAATGTTTCCTTTAGGTACTTAAAATCTTTATTAACTCAAAATTCTGCTGTGCATTTTTTATTTCTTCTAAACTAGAGGTATACATATATATTGCATTTTTAAAGATTTTTTTAAATTTCCCTTTTAACACAAAAATAACAGAACAGTACAAAATGATAATGACAAAACAAAGCAAAAAAAGGGGGGATTTCCATTTCTTTTCTGGTGAAGTAAAGAATCGATCTACAGGACTTGGTATGTAATTCTTCTCTATTATTTTTCTTTTCACTTTTTTTTCTTACTCTTTTGGGGTTCCCAGAAGGATAAGTATATACTAGCTAGTCCAGGAAGCCTTGAGTTCTCAGCTGAGAAAGAATCTGGTTTAATTTGGGCAGAGTACATTTCCCTTGCCTATGCAATTTCTAGTTCCTTGTTTAGATTATGTTACCCTCTGAAAAGGGTCATCCCAATTGCCAGAAGGGATTCAGGATGCTGACCACTCTGACTTCTTCTTGAGAAGGGACAATGGGTGTGGCAACTGGGGTATTTCCCCATTAGAGGGGTCTATCAAAAAAAAAAAAAAAAAAAAAAAAAAAAACAGAAAGATAACTATAGAGGGAACAAAAGTCCTTGACGAGTGCCCATGAAAGTGAAGTGAAGGCTGGGGTAGTTAGGTACATGATTTAGGCAGGTGACCAGGAGAAGTAAGAACATGGTGAATTCAAAAGTCCAGCTTAAAAGTCCATTAGAATTTCTTGACAAGGGGTTTCAAAGCGTCCATTTATTAGGTTTCTCCTTCTGTTCATTTGGCCATGATGTATGGATACAGGATCTGCTTCCCAGGCATTTTAATAGTCAAAATATGCATTTCCACATAGATAGTTGCCAGAAAGAAAGAAGAAATTTTATTGTTGAGTATGAATTGATAACAACAGTGGACTTATCCTTTGGCTACAGGTGACTCTACATTATTAATCAAGACCAGAATTTAAAGTTTTGTACCTGTATAAGACTATTTCATATAACTTTAAGCCTAATATCTGGAGGCACAATTTTTCCATATTTAAAAGGAATATATTGACTATCATTTGGTTATACTTTCCTTTTGGGTGTTTAAGTACAAACCCAGATTAACCAAACTTTGTTTTCTCAATGTCAGTTGAGGTTCTAGTCTTCAGGGGGCACTAAGGTTTTCGAGGTGGGGGAGGGGGAGTGCCTGGCTCCCTCTGTCCATTCTTAACCAGTTCCATCTACCAAGGACAAGGTCAGGTCTTGCTAGACAAGGCTTCCCTTTGGAACACTAGGCAACTTTCCTTTATGCTGACCTTCCTCTTTATAGACTTTTTATAGACTGGCTGGAGTTGTGTTAGTGGATCTCCAAGACCTCCTTGTACATGCAGCCTGATGACTCACGATTGCAGAACATTTTAAGAGATGCCCCCTGACAAAATCCCCTGGGACCAACTGAGCTCAGAGGGCAAAGAACAAAATTGTTCCTTAAATTCCTTGGCCAAATTGATATGGGTTTTAAGCAAGGGCATTAAGCATCCAAAAATAAAGTTACACCAATTTGATACCTTTAATTACTATATCATATTCTCCTTCTGGGCTGCATGCCACTGGCACAACAGGGAAGTAAACATAGCTTTCACTGAGTCAAATTATCATGAAATGGGCAGAGCAGATATCAAGAGAAACACTTTATAGTAGACAAGAGAAAAAGTATATCCTTTAATAGTTAGAAGTAACCCATTATTTGTCTATGCCCCTTTAATCCAAATCTGGAAGTCCAGTACAAGCCAGGAATGGACCAAGAACCATCCACAGCCCTGTTTTAAATCCCATTAAGACCTCTAGTAAACTAGCTTTAGTGTTTATACTATTCCACTCTGGAAACATTTAACCACTTAATTCCAGTAAAAGTATATTATTTTCTACTAAACTTTACAATATTTATACCCATCTGAACCAATGGGGCAGTACCCCCAAACACATCACCACAAATTAAAAACTGTAAAACAATCCATATCCCACACACAAAACACAAAGGCCTTGAATTCTATTTTATCTAGTATTGACATGATGACTCCTCCTTATTTCTTGGTGCCATTTACTTATATTATTGTTTTACCTTCCTTTCAACTTGGGATAATATCTATCTTTACAGGTGAGGTAAAATTCTTGGAGTCAAGAAAAAAAAAAGAGTGGGATGTCTCTTAATTGAAGAATTCTGTCCACTGATATTTAAAACCATTGTTAAAAGAAGTAAATTATTTCCAATCATTATGATTTCTAATACATTCTTACCCTAGGTTTTTATTTCCATAGTGGTAGTGTCATTTGTTTTCTAGTGTTGATTGGTTATAGTCATCTCTGCCTTCTGCTCTTTGTATTGCTTGAATTATTGTCTGTAGGGATGGCTTATTGGAGAGGGATCCTTTCAAATTATTTATATAATGGAACATTCTTTTTGCTCTTTCATTTATAATCGACATTTTTGCTGGATAAAGTACTCTGGGTTGGCATCTATAGTCTTTTAGAACTGGGACTATTTTAGATCAAACTGTTCTGGCTTTCATGGTCTGCATTGAGAAATTAGCTGTAATTCTGATAGGTTTTCCTTTCTAGGTAACCTGTTTTTCCTTTGCAGCCCTCAGTATCCTTTCTTTGCTTTGAACATCTTGTGCTTTTACTATGGTATAGCATGGAGAATTTCTTTTCTCTTTCTTTCTGGTGGATGTTCTATATGCTTCTAGTACTTGTATGGGTATCTCCCTCTTTAATTTAGGAATTTTTTCTCTAAAATTCTTTTGAAGACCTGAGCCATAATGTTATCCTATGAGTTTTCTTCCTCTTCTATCTCTATAATTCATAGGTTTGGTCTTTTCATATTATACCACAGTTCCTGTTTATTCCATTTTTGTGTTTTTTTTTTAATTTTTCATAAATTTTACTTGTTTTATCCAGTTCTTCCATATTGTCTTCCAATCCTGATATTCTATTTCTACTTCATCCTTTCCATTTTTTTTTTTTTTGGTCTTTTCGAGACAGGGTCTCCCCATAGCCCCAGCTGTCCTGGAACTCACTCTGAAGACCAGGCTGGCCTTGAACTCACAAAGATTCACCTGCCTCTGCCTCCCAAGTGCTAGAATTAAAGGCGTGTGCCACCACACCAGGCCATCCATTCTATTATTAAGAGTTTCTCCCATCCTTTCCAAATTTTTTGTGGAATGTCACATTTCTTTTTTTCATTTCAACTTGAATTTTCTTCAATGCTTCTATATCTTTTGTAATTTCATTTCACAATTTATCATTGCCCTCTTTCAATTTATTGCTGTCTTCTTTTAGGTCCCTTACTTCCTTGTTTAATTAGGAACTTCCTTAAATTCCCTCAACTCCTTAATTTCTCTAATCATATTCATAATTGTTCTTTTGAGATCTATATCCTGAGTTATATCTAAGGGATCTTCATTAGAGGGTTCTCAAATAGGCGTATAAGTATTTGACAGAGATTGACTTGACTTTTTGTATTATTTTTCTTTCATTGAGCTTTAGACATTTGGGTAGCTTCTTCTGGGGGTAGTTCTAATGTGAAGCTTGAGTTTTTATTGAGATGAAACTGATTTTGGTTATATTACTCAGGTGTTCTTCTTGACCTATTAATTGATGTACAGGTGTGGATAATTTAGGCTCCAAAATCTGTACTCTATCCTAACACTGTACAGACCAACATCCCTTACCCGACCAGCACACAGTTCACTCAGTATACTAAGGAATGAAATACCCAAGCCAGTCTGAACATCCCAGGCCTGCAGAACCCACACCCCGAGGGCCTCTGACTTTGTCCTTGAGTGGATGGAATTGATAAATGAAAAGCCAAAAGGAGCCAGGGACTCCTTCCCCTCCCACAAAACCTGAGTGACCCCTGAGGACCAGATCCTCAACTGACTTTGAGAAAACAAAAACCTTGGTTAATCTGGGCTAACTGTGTGGCCTTAAATATCCAAAAGGAAAGTATAACCAGAAATAAATAATTAGTAAGGCCTGAGAAATTGTACTTCAGGTATAAAACAGTGAAAAAAAAAAAAAAAGAACACAGTTGTTTTACCTATCTTACTGGCAAGTGTAGCTCCCTGTGACTGCCACATGAGAAACAGCTTTTCAACTTTCCAATGTGGACTGAAGACTCATGTCTCTCCAAGAATCCTACAAACCTTCAGTGCCAGATGAGGACTGCTGAGACATCCAACTTGTGGACTAAGCTACTACTGGGCTTTCTACCTCTTCAGAGTATAGACTACCATTTTTGAACTACCCAGGCTGTATCACAGAGACCAGTACAGGAAGATCAAGACAGAATGCAGTACTTACTGGAACTCATTTGGTGACCATGGTGGAACACAAGGGCAGAACTGTTGGTTGTTTGGGCTTGCCAAGGAGAAGCCTTCAATCATGACATCTTTCAGCCAAATGAAGAAAAGAAATCATAAGCTGAAGATGTTAAAATGCATGATATATGTGGCATGCATATATGCATATTTTAGAGTGATGCAAGTTGGAAGGAACAATAACAACAACAAAAAAGACTGGGTCAAAGAAATGACTGAAATGGTGAACTTCTGCTCCAAACAATAAACTGCATTGAAAATTTTAAAAGAGACTAAAAAAAAGATGAAAAACATGTTTGGCGGAATGTATGAGCTCTGGTGGGGAGAGGAAGGGGACACAGGTCTAGATTTGATTAGAAATTTTGTATGAAATGCACAAAGCTTCAATAAAAATTGGATTTGAAAAAAATTATAAGAACAAATTTATATTTCAAATTGCAAAAAATACAATAATATATATCCCAGTATTATTTGCAATTATATTTCTCATCATTTTAATGTCAACAAACCAAAATTTTATCTCATTTTTAGTAGACAAAATTTATTTGTGATATATATTTTTCTGTTCCTCAAATAGATTTTTTTCTCAAATAAACTTGATATCTATAAAGTGGTGTTCAGGGAACACCACTGGAAGTGTAAAGTCTACTTAGTCTATAAAACTCCATATATTTTAAACCTTTTTTATTATTCATGGATTTTTATTGCCTCAGGATTCATCTGATAAATTCCATTTATATGGTGATTTAATAATTGTGTTTCTGACATTTATGCCAAGTTTCACATTAGTCCTTTTATTTTGGACAATTGTACCCTGTTATCCTCTGCTCATTTATAATGTTATTAGTTTTTTAAAAATATATTATTTTTACTTAAATGTATGATTGTATTGCCTGCTTGTATTGCCTGTTCCATATGTAAGTGCATCCATGATGTGATATGCCTTCAGAGGTCAGAAGTTCCTATAGAACCAGTGTGACAGATGTTTGTTAACTGCCACATGGGTGCTGAGATTAAAAACTAGGTCCTCTGCAGGAGCAACCAGTGTTCTTAACTGCTAAGCCATCTCTCCAGCCTCAAATAATTAGTCTTTGAAATCAAATAAGCATGGCAATTGCTATGAAATCATTGTGAACCTAAGATATGTTTGTCTACTTCATTTGCCCTTGAAAAACTTTCAAACTCAGGTTTGCAGTCTTTTTCACTTCCCTTCAACCAAACCATTGAAAAAATAAATAAATAGGTCAGGCTCAGACACCATATTCTGGTCCTGAGCAAGGCAGGGGGGTCAGGACCAGCCCGCCACTGGTCCAGGAAGGTAAACTTGGGGCATTGACCCACGGGTGCAGGACAATTGATTTGCTGAGTTGTGGCAGAGAGGGCCAGTGACTGTCAGACCTAGACCAGACTCCCAAATTCCGCCAGAGCGTGCTTGCCCAGCTGGGTGGCCACGTCCCCCCAGTCACAAGTGGGAGGGGATCCTGGGTTTGGAGTCAGGCGCAGATGCCATATTCTGTTCCTGAGCAGGGCAGGGGGGTCAGGACCAGCCCGCCACTGGTCCAGGAAGGTAAACTTGGGGCATTGACCCACGGGTGCAGGACAATTGATTTGCTGAGTTGTGGCAGAGGGGGCCAGTGACTGGCAGACCTAGACCAGACTCCTAAATCCCACCAGAGCTTGCCTGCCCAGTTGGGTGGTCACGCCCCCCCAGTCACAAGTGGGAGGGGATCCTGGGTTTGGAGTCAGGCGCAGATGCCATATTCTGGTCCTGAGCAGGGCAGGGGGGTCAGGACCAGCCCACCACTGGTCCAGGAAGGTACCGGGGCATGGGCTAAGTCAGGAATACCCCCCCACCAACAACTGGAATTGAGGAGAGAGTATACAGTGGATTAAGAGAACATTCAAAACAGGAAAGGAAGAGACTTTCAGTATCCAATATATAAACAAAATTGAAAGCCTGAAAACCAGACAAGTCAACACTCCATAAACAACGAGGAGGGAAGGAAGGGGAAAAAAAGGCATTGGAAGGAAGCAAGCAAAATAAAACAAGCTTTCAGCCTTCAACAAACTGAAAAGGCATTTGAGATTTGAATCACATGCCAGGGAGACGATGAAGAGACAACGTGGGAAAGGTGCAGGATAATTCTGCACCAAGCACTACCAACCCGGTAGGAGACAGCTACAATCGGATCCCCCTGGAGGTGACCCCAGAAACAGACCTTAGAGGACTAATTGCAGACCTACGAAGAGAAATTAAAGAATATAAAGAAGAATTCAGAGAAGTAAAGAGAGAGAATGGAAAACTCAAAAAGGACCTAGAGGGATACAATGACAAACTAAAGGAAGAGATTGACAAACTCCAGAAAGAACGAGAGAGAGAAAAAAACAAACACCTTAAGGAAGTAGAAACACTGAAAAAGGAGGCCAACCAACGAAGTAAGGAGCACCAAGAAGAGATTGAGAAACTCATAAAGGAAATGGTTATATTAAGGAAATCACAGGATGAAATGGAAAAGGAAATAGAACACTTATCCAACCAGGAAGAAAGGAAAGGAAAAAGCCTCAGAAATAGAATGGAGGAAGCAGATCAAAGAATATCAGATCTGTTTAGAGAGGAATAAATATCAGATCTCTTGAGAGAATAAACAAGATAGACAGACCTCAGCCCAGTTAACCAAAAGAAAAAAAAAAAAACAACACAAAAAAGAAAAAAAAACACAAAGAAAAAAAAATCCAGACAATCATACAGAATACTTTAAAAACCTATACTCTACTAAGTTTGAAAACCTAGAAGAAATGGAGAATATCTGAAAATCTTGGGAATCACCAAAGCTCAACCAAGAAGAGATTGACAGCTTAAACAGAACCAATAATATGTGAAGAAATTGAAGATGTAATAAGCAGCCTCCCAACCAAAAATTCCCAGGCCCAGATGGTTTCACAGCAGAATTCTATAAAAATTTTCAAAAAGACTTAATTAAATATTCAAGTTGTTTAGAAGGATACAAAACGGAGGGAGTTCTCCCCAGATTCCTTCTCATGAAGCCAGCATTCTAATACCAAAACCGAGGCAAGATGCAACTGAAAAGGAGAACTATAGACCCACCTCCCTGATGAACACAGATGCCAAAAATTCTAATAGGATACTGGCAAATCGCATACAGACCTACATCAAGAAGATCATCCACATGCCCAATGTTGGATTCATACCAGAGATGCAAGGGATGGTTCAACATACGGAAATCAATAAACATCAAGCAAAATAAACGGACTGAAAGACAAAAACCACACCATCATCTCAATTGATGCAGAAAAAGCCTTTGACAAAATCCAGCATCCGTCATGTTTAAAGTCCTAGAGGGAATTGGATTGGAGGATCATACCTAATGTAATCAAAGCCATATACAGGAAACCCACAGCCAATATCATCCTAAAGGGAGAAGAAGAACATTCCTTCTTAAGGTAGGAACTCGCAAGGCTGTCCCCTCACCACTCCTTTTTTCATAGTGCTTGAACCTTGCTAGGGCAATAAGGCGAAGAAAGTGAAATTAAAGGAGTTCTAATAGGAAAAGAGGAAGTCAATCTATCCCTTTTTGCTTGATATGATTGTCTACTTAAGGGATGCTAAGAACTCCAAAAGGAAACTCCTAGAAACGATTAGGAGCTTCAGTAAAGTGCAGGATACAAAATAAACCCACAGCATGGGAGGAAACCCTTCACAGGCGATACATCTGACAAAGCATTAATTTCCAGGAGTATACAAGCTACTCAAAAAACAAAGAAGAAAGGAAAACAAAATGAATCACTCAGAAGATGGAGCAAAGATCTGAACAGAGACCTCAAGAAGGAGGTATAGAGATGCTGAGAAACACTTAAGAAGTGTTCAACAATCGCTAATTAATTAGGAAATGCAAATTAAAACCACTTAAGATACCATCTTTACTCCAGTAAGACTGGCTAGGATCAAAAGAAAACAAATGATGCAAGTGCTGGAGAGGGTGGGGAAAGGGGAACACTAATCCATTGCTGGAGAGGAGAAAACTTGTGACCAGCCACTATGGAAAACAGTGTGGAGAACCCTTAGAATCTCAAAATGATCCTGCCATTTGACCCATTCATACCACTCTGGTATATACCCACAAGACTCATCTTACTGCAGAGATACATGTACCACTTATGTTATGACCGCTCTGTTCACAATAGCAAAAAAAACTGGAATCAACCACAGATTCCCCTCAACTAATGAGTGATAGAGAAATGTGGTACATGTACACAATGGAATTCTATGCCAGCAGTATAAGAAAGACAACATCATGAACTTTGCAGGTAAAATGGATGGAGCTAGAAGACATCAGTTAAGTAGTAAGTAACACAGTCTCCCCCAAAAAAACAAATCACAAAAATGTGTATCTCCCATATGTGGATGCTAGATACCAATAAAACCCAGTTATAAATATTTCTAGTGGAGAGGGATGCATATTAAAAGAACAAAAACAGAAAGATTGCATCAGAAAACTGACTGAAATGGTGAACTGAGGGTGGGAGGTGGGAGGGTGGAGAGGGACACGGGTATATATTTGACTGGTGCATATTTAATTGATGTGAGATTCAACAAGTATCCAGTTTTGCCCAGACTCTGTCTACAGGATACATAGTGTTTTAGGACTAGTAAAAGTAACAATATGTGCAATTTAAACAACAATTGGTTTAAAGGCTGAGAAAAAATGCAATGCATCTGAGTTAATTGGGATATAAATTGTATTGTCCACATTAGCTTTAATTAAAAACTGCTATAACAATTACTTTGATTGTTATAAACAAATGTTCTCTATAATTTTTTGTCATATAGTATCCCATCAGGTAGCAATCTCTTTCACCTATAGGATGATTTAATTTAAAAAATAAAGTTTGGTTTCCCAAGTTTTAATCACATACAGTAACCCAAAAGAGCATGGTGAACTTGAAGAAATCTGTGCCTTGATTCCGCCCTATAGGTATATATAATACAACTGCTTTTTTGAGACTCATGGGTCAAAAAAAAAACCTAAAATAAAAAAAAGGGGGATATAGAGTAGATATGAAAACTTTTTGTCAAAAAACCTTGTCGATCCAAATCTTAAAACTAACTATGGGAAAGATTTGCATGTTCCAACAAGCCAGAAATCACCAACTTTAAATGGCTGAGAAAAAAAATTGCAGCTTTGCAGTTGAGTAGGATGCACCAGAAAGTGCCAGCAGAAGGATTGACTCCTCTGGGCATTGAAGGGAAGAAATGCCTCAGATTTGCTGTAGACATCAGGCCCCCCTCTGGATCCTACTGTAACACGATTTTTAATGAATGCTAATGAAGCTAATCTTCTAGGTGCTGCAAAGGTTTTAATCAAGAGACTTTCTTAACTCACCCCCCCATAGAATAAGGAGAAATATTGATGATGATGAGGTCATTCTCCAGCTGTATTATGAGCCAGCTGTTATAGAGGTATTCTCTTGTAAAATCGGGTAAAACTGCCTTCCTTAATTGACTAATGAACTTAGACAACGTAGTAAAGGAAAATTATTCAGAACTAACATCATAATGCTAATGTCTCCTTAAGCTACGCACTTAAGACGAAAATATATTAATACAGGAGCTCGATATCAACAATGGATATTCTTACCAAGGAGATGTGGCCAGAGGATCCAAGCCCCCACAAAAGGTAAAGGCTCCTTGCCTCCAAACGTGATATCTGCAGGAAGATGAGGCGATAAGGCCCTGCATGATTAGATCTGAAGATGCTGCGATTAATAAACGATGAAGGAAAGATGTATGAATAGACCACACATTGCAAGATAAGGATTCGTCATCTGGCAATGCCAGAGAGTTGTTAACCAAAGGTCCACTAACAGCCGAAGTAAAGAGCAAATTATTTTAGGTCTCCTGAGTCAAGGCAAGGACTCCTCCCATCAGCAACACAAGCTAACACCTATTCTAGCCTGGAATACTGTGCACAGTGGCAGCCATAGTGTCTTATATCCCAAAATTTAATTGGCTATCAGCTCACTCCTTGGAGAATTAAACCCACGGCTTTTGCCACAAGCTTGCATCCTTTAATGTAGGAGAGTTATAAACCACATGAAGACACCTGTCAACTTAAACAGAAGAAAATGTAAGTGTGCAATAGATAAGAGAAGATAATCCACCATCCAAAACCGATGGGTGTCGAGAACTATACCTAAACGCTAAACACCATACCAATAACAACCAATTAGTGTTTGAATGGTTTAAATATACCGAAGGAACTAATTCATA
Organism: Rhizomys pruinosus; assembly: GCA_009823505.1. Classification (NCBI taxonomy): domain Eukaryota; kingdom Metazoa; phylum Chordata; class Mammalia; order Rodentia; family Spalacidae; genus Rhizomys; species Rhizomys pruinosus. The sequence continues at coordinate 683,148 of VZQC01010591.1, read as the reverse complement.
ATTTGCGGACGAGAGAATGCCGTCATTAGTGATTAGAGGTTGCGAAAAGGCATAGGTATATTACCTTACGTGTTGAAGAGATAGCGCGAGGGTGATATTAATTATACTAATAAGTGCCATGTGACTTCATTATTAGAAGGTAGGTATTTAAGAAAGGGTATGTCGCTGAACAGCTAGGCAGCCCATGCAAAGAAATACAGCCAAGAATGATAGGAGACCAAGACAACAGCTCGCCAGAGAAAAGTAGACTGTTTGCTTCGTCATCCACCTGTGCCCCCTTTCTCAAGCCTAAGGGAACAACTGCAGAAGAGAGGGCATGGTTGCAGAATGTAAGGGCTGGCGATGGGGTGAATGGTAACTACAACACAATTAGACTGGAATCATAATTATGAATCAAACTTGATGAACTACAAAGCCCCCCTCTGCTGGATGGGACCCATGAGCGGTGTGGAGTTTGGGCACGGAAACGGCTCACCCAATATGCTTTACATGAAGGATCTTGTACTCACAAATTATCACTAGTTTAATAAAAAAATGAAAACAACAACAACAACAACAACTAAAAAAACACAAGAAAGATGACAAAATAGTTATACGAGAATGCATGATCTGGGATGGGTAGGGGTGGGGTGGGGGGAAGGTAAGGGGATATATGCCTGAACTGAATTGGAAAATGATGTATGAAATACACAAAGCATCAATAAAAAGAAAAAAAAAATTTTGGCAGAATGCATGAGCTCTGGGGGGTGGGGGGAGGCATGGAAGGGGGAATGTGCCTAGATTTGATTGGAAATTTTGTATGAAATGCACAAAGTTTCAATAAAAATTGAAAAAAAATCTAAACCAATAAAAAAAGAAAAATAAATAAATAAATAAACAAACAAACAAATAAATAAGCCAGGGAGTTGAGCCTGCTACTCCAGGCCTATAACACCATGTACTGGGAGTCTGAATCAGGAGGATCTGGAACTCAAAAGCTGTCTGAGTTATAGTATCCAAGGCCTGTGTGAATAATTTAGTTACATCTTGTTTCAAAGTAATAATAATAAAATTGTTTGGTCCTGTTGCTCAGTGGTTGAGGGCTTGCTTAACATGCTCAAAGCCCAGGTTTGATTTCTAGTAACACACACACACACACACACACACACAATCATTCAGTATAACAGGAGACTAGGTCAATAGGCTACAAAGTCTTTTCCTTCGATGACATTTTCCCCTTTCTTCTGCATTAGTATCATCATCATCATCATCATTTTTCTGTTTGTTTGTTTTTTGGCAAGATTTTACATGCCCTAAGCTGGCCTCAAAACTCACTATGTAGTAAAGGATGACCTTGAAGTTTTGATCTTCCTCCCTCCATTTCCCCAGGAGTTACAGGTGTGCACTACTACATTCTTTAAATTAAGATACTCTTAAATGCAACTAAAATTACTTGAATTATCAGACATAAATGTGTTTCCTCAATTGAGTATGAAAATAAAATTAAAAGATGATGCTTTCTAAAAACATTGAAGCACTTGACAATTCTCTCTACTCAAAGAATTTACCTGAATAAAGCATTTTAGAAGTTAGCAACCCAATTATAGAAAACATTTGTTCCCTAAAATGTTTCAATCGTGTAGTGTAGTTTTAGAATTTTAGAATTGTAAGCAAAAAAGACTGAGAGAAAGTCTGTGACTGACACAAAATTGTGTTGGAATCAATCATCTATTTTTATTCCCTTCTGCTTTTATACAGTGTTTCTCTTGGTTACAATTCTTCCACAAAGCTGTTTTATGATTCCCAGTACCCACATAGCAGCTAACAACCATCCATAACTCCAGTTCCAGGGTATCCAATGCTTTTCTGACCTCCACAGGCATTGCATGACAGGGTGCACTTACACACATGCAGACAGTACCCTCATACACATAAAAAAAATAAATAAATAAAATAGTTTTCATGAAGAAAAAAATTATTTAATAGTTACTGATGATTATATTAAATATGCAAGATTCAAGATGCAATTTCACAGACTCATTTTTAAAATTAGAGATTATGAGACGTTGCCACTAAAAAAGTGAGGGTATCAATAATAAAAATCATTCCATTTTGACTTCTGATATTTACATTTTTACTTAAAAATTGATGGTTGAAATTTTACAGGTAATTGCTGTTATTGCAAATTCAAATTTGTATTTAAGTTTGTAAGCTATTTTATGAATTTAAATTTCTTTGTTTTCTTCCACTGTACCATAATCCATTTTTTTTAATTTTCATTTTTTTATTGATGCTTTGTGTATTTCATATATCATTTTCCAATTCAGTTCAGGCATATTTCCCTTTCCCTTCCCCCCACCCCACCCCACCCCATCCTAGATCATGCATTCTGCCATAACTGTCCTGCATCTTTCACTCAGTTTTTTTTCATTTTTTAACAATAAGTGATAATTTATGAGTACAGGCATCCTTCATGTAAAACCAATTTGCAAGCAGTTGTGCCCAAATCCACACAGCCCATGGGTCCCACCATCCAGCAGGGAGGGCTTGTATGTTCAATCAAGTTGATCAAATGAGTGTCCAGACTATATTGCTGTAGTTTCACAATTCACCCCAATCACAGCCCTTACGTTCTACCATGCCCCTTCCTCCTCAGATTGTTCCTTAGGCTTAGAAAAGGGGTACAGGTGGATGAGAAGCAAAACAGTCTACTTTCTCTGGAGCTGTTGTTTTGGACTCTGGTCAATTCTGGCTGTTTCCTTTCATGGGCTGACAGTTTATCCAGGAATACCCTTTCAATCCTACTAATGAAGCACAAGCAATTAGATATATAGGTATTTAAACAGTACTAATTGTTATGGTAGGTTAGTTTGCTATAGACACATGTTTGGATGGTATGTTAATC
>VZQC01010591.1:655685-674911 GCA_009823505.1 Rhizomys pruinosus | reverse complement strand
TTATAATTGAAAGATGGATGTTGCTTCCTTTCACCTTATTATCCATTTGGACTTTTAGTCTCTGATTCTACTCCTATGGTTATGTTTTTATTAGTTTCTTTTCCTAGGTGCTTGAGGATAGTTGCTCCTCTCTTCTGCCCTTTGAATTGCTTCAAGTATTTTCTGGAGAGTTAGTTTTCCAGACATGTATTCTATCATCTTGTTTATGTCTTGGAAGATTGTTCTCTCTCCTTCAACTGTAATCAACATTTTTGCTGGGTAAAGTATTCTGGGTTGGCATCCATAGTCCTTTAACACTGGAAATGCTTTGCTCCATGTTCTTCTTGCTTTCATGGTTTGAGCTGAGAAGTCAGTTGTAATTCTGATGGGTTTCCCTTTGTATGTGACTTGTTTTTCTTTTGTGGCCTTCAGAACATTAACTTTGTTTTGGGCATCTAGCATTTTGACTATGATATGGCATGGGGAGTTTCTTTTCGATCTTGTCTATTTGGAGTCCTATGTGCTTCTTGTATTTGAATGGGTTTGTCTGTTTTTAGTTTGGGAAAGTTTTCATCTATTATTCTGTTGAAGATCTGATCAATACTATTCTCTTGAGATTCTTCTCCTTCCTCTATTCCTATAATTTGGAGGTTTGATCTTTTCATAGCGTCCCATATTTCCTGGTTGTCCCACTTTTGTGTGTTTTTAAATTTTTCATAATCTTTTATTTGAGTTTTTTAGTTGCTCTGTGTTATCTTCCAGATCTGATATTCTTTGTTCTGCTTCCTCCATTCTATTTCTAAGGTTTTTCCTTTCCTTTCTTCTTTATTGGATAAGTGTTATATTTCTTTTTTCATTTCATTCTGTGTTTTCTTTAGTATTTCCATTTGCTTTTTGAGCTTCTCAATCTCTTCTTGGTGCTCCTTACTTCGTTGGTTGGCTTCCTTTTTCAGTGTTTCTACTTCCTTTTGGAGTTTGTTTTTTTCCTCCCTCTAGTTCTTTCTGGAGTTTGTCAGTCTCTTCCTTTAGTTCCTTCCGAAGTTTGTCATTGTATCCCTCTAGGTCCTTTTTGAGTTTTTCATTCTCTCTCTTTAGTTCTCTGAAATCTTTATTTTCTTTAATTTCTCTGCATAGGTCTGGAATTATTTCTCTAAGGTCTGTTTCTGGGGTGACCTCCAGGGAGATCCCATTGTAGCTATCTCCTACAGGGTTGGTAGAGCTTGGTGCAGAATTATCCTGCACCTTTCCCATGTTGTTCCTTCATTGTGTCCCTGGCATGTGGGTTTCCCTTTTGCGATTCAAATCTCAAATGCCTTTTCAGTGTGTTGAAGGCTGAAAGCTTGTTTTATTTTGCTTGCCTCCTTCCGATGCCCCCCCTCCTTGTTTATGGAGTGTTGACTTGTCTAAGTTTCAGGCTTTCACTTTTGTTTATATATTGGATATTGGAAGTCTAAGTCACTCTTCCTTTCCTGTTCTGAGGGTTCTCCTAATCCACTGGATACTCTCTCCTCAATTCCAGCTGTTGGCGGTGGGGTGGGGGGGGATTCCTGACTTAGCCTGTGCCCAGGTCCCTGCCTGGAGCAGTGGTGGGCTGCTCCAGGTGATCCTAGCAGGTCCAGAACCTGAGCCCCCAACACACAACCTCACTATGGCACCTGAGCCAGACCCAAACCCAGGACCTCTTCCCGCTACAAGGGGGAGGGGCAACCCAGCTGGGCAGCCACACTCTTCCAGGGCTTAGGGCTCTGATCTAGGCCTGCCACCCACCCAGCCCCTCTGCCACAATCCAGCAAATCAATTGTCCAGCACCCCGAGAGTCAATTTGTCCTAAATTTTTACCTGCCTGGAGCAGTGGCAGGCTGCTCCAAGTGATCCTAGCAGGTTCAGAACCTGAACCCCCAACACATGACCTCACTATGGCACCCAAGCCAGACCCCACCATAATCCATTTTAATTGAATGTTTGTGATGTTAACAGAATATAGTTTGATGGCATTTAGATCTGCTTCCCTCCGCATCTCTCCCCAATGTCCCCTCCCAGTTTAATGAACTCCCATATATAATATGGCCCATAGAGTATGATTTGTGTATATATGGATGCATATTTAGAATAAAGTAAGAAATTAAATTGGTCTAGGAATGTGACAAAAGTATGTTTTTCTCTAGCCCTCTCCAGCCATTTTTATTTGGCTGTGTTTACAGTAACACATACAGATAATGGAAATGTGGTGCATTTATGCAATAGATTTCTATTCAGCAGTAAAAAAAAAATGAAATCATGAAATTTTCAAGTAAATGGATGGAGCAAGAAACTGTTATACTAAGTGAAGTAACACAGACTCAGAAAAACAAGCGACATATATTCTCTCTCACTTGTGAATCTTAGCTTGAAATCATAAAACATGAGTATATATCCTGATGCAACCATAGGAGCCAGGAAAATACTCATGAATTGTGGGGATAATGAGGAAGGAGGAGATCAACAGAGAGAGATAGAAAAAGTCAGGTGGTCTTAAGGGAGGAAAGAGAGGTAATTTAACTGAGGTGGAAATAGGGATGTTTTATGGGGGAGTGAGTTGAGAGAAAAATGATGCTTAGATGGTAGGAAAAACCAGAGGAAAATGCATTCATTCAAAGTCATACTGAAAAATACACATACAACAAATATATTAATATGTGTCTTTAGCTGAACATTATATAACTAAAAGTGCAGTGCCATGGAGGCCCCAGTCTTAGCAAAAGAACTATTGGCAGTTCATTACTGCTGGGTGAGGAAGAGCTGATCTTCTTTAAAGGAGTGTATTAGTCACTTTTCTGTTGTTGTGATGAAACCACCATGAGCAAGGGAACTTATAAAAGGAAGAGTTTATTTGAGCTTACCATTGATGGTTCCAGGGAATTAGAGTCCATTGTGGCGGGAAGCATGGTGGGTGGGGCTGGAGCAGCAAGCCAAGGGTCACACCTCACAATGAGGACAGGAAGCAGAAAGAGAGAGACTGGAGACCTCAAGGCTTGTTAAATTCACTAAGCCCGCCCCCAGTGATGTACTTCCTCCAGCATGGCCACACCTTCTAAGACCTCCAAGAACAGTGCCGCCAACTGGAGACAAAAGATATGAATACTTAAAGCCTATGGGGGACACTCATTCAAACCACCACAAGGAGTGACTCTTATAGGCTGACTAGACCCTAGTGAATGAACTGTTCCTGAGGGATGTCTGTGTAGGCATTTAAAATAAATGAGAGAATGCGTGAAATCTGATGTGGGGGGTGTTGCTTTGGGAGGTTGCAGATGTGGGAAAAGGTTGTAAAGCTGTTTAAGTTGTTTGCATGAAGTACACAAAATTCAATAAAAATATTAGAAATGAGAAAAAGAAGAAAATAAAGCAAAATAGTTTAAAGGAAAAATGACTATTGTGTATTTTAGATGTTTTAAGATAATTACATTTATAATTTTCCAGAGAGTATTTCATTTTTCCTTTTTTGTTTAATCTTGAAATCCCTGTAGCACCAGCTGCCCTGAAATTGGCTATACAGACAACACTGGTGTCAATCTATCTAACAGAAATCCACCTTACTCTGCCTCCAGAACACAGGGATTAAGGGCATCATCCACTATGCTGGTCTGAAATAATTTTCTTTATGTAATTATTATATATAATACAAATATGAGGGACTAGAGAAAGGGCTCAGGAACTAGAGAAAGGGCTCAGCTGTTAAGAGTACTGTCTGCTTTTCCAGAGGATTGGGATCAGTTCCCAGCACCCAAATGGTGGCTAACAATCATATGTAACGCCAATTTCAGGAAATTATATTGCCTTTTCTGGCAATGCACTCGCATGGTAAACGTGCATGCAGTCAAAACACTCATAACCATAAAATAAAAATAAATAAATTTTAAACAACTGACATTTTTAGCACACTACTGCTTTTAATAAATTTAACAATTTAAAATGTTTACACAATTATTAAAATTGTATGTTAGACCATGGAACAGTATAATGAATGTATATTTTGGGGTAAATATATAAATTGCTGTACACATTATTAAAATATGTTACAAAAAGTGTACTAATTTCAAAGCAGGGGATTTTAGATAAAATATCTAATAGACCTGTTTATACTCCAAGGCTAATTTCTGTTTGGGACAGAGCAAAGCATAAGAGTGAATAGCTATATTAGCCCATGTGTGGCTCTTTTAACAGAGTGACTTTAATTGCTGTAATTAATAAGTCACCTACACAGAGAGTCTTAAATCACCTAACCAGTTCCTATTAATAAATTTCTAAAGCCAGCCCTTAGTCTTACCCATATTTAGGAGGTAAATTTTTCAGAATTTAGAACTAAAAATACCTCCCTTCAGGATATGCTCTTCTCTGGAAACAATCATGCCAGTAGCTTTGCTGTTGCATGCTGGCAGCCCTGTTGATTTCACCAGCAGCAAAGAAACAGCTGGTGATATGAAGTTAGAGCAGCCATGCTTCAAACTTGGGACTATAGCACTTTGTATTAAAATAATTCTTAGTATGGAATACAGTGTCTGAAATAGCAAGAATAGAACAATGATTCTGTTGGGTAAGTGTTCTTCCATTTTAGTACTTTTTATTTAGTATAAATATTACTGAATCTATATTTTAAAACTTTACTACAATATTTGCTCTCATCTAGATAATCTGTTAGACACACACATACACACACACACACACACACACTTACACACATACACACACATTGTATTCTACCCTGTATCAAATTGCATACTTCATATGATAGGAAGTTTACCACATCAAGATAAGGTACAGTTGTTATTTTTGTTCATTTGAGTTTATTATTTATTTCTTAACAAAACAGTTGATTTTATTTTCTTACCTTATAAAATATATATGGCATTTATTAAACATGCAAAGATGTGTTTAAGTGACTATAACAGCTTTTCAATAATTTCAGCTTCTTCAACATACATTAATTTGGACGTTACTTAAAATAAATATGACAAATTTAAACACTAAAAAAATCTGGAATAGTTACTCAAAATAGCTCTCATGTCACTAGGAATAAGAGATAGCTTATTCTTCAGCAAAATAGGACTGACCTAGCCTGAGAACTTGGATTCAGGTTTCTTCAAATAGTATGCTCCAATATAGTAGTCTCGTGAAGTTTTTATAGGTACAGAACAAAATGAAGTGATAAATCAAGGCATCTTCCACATACAGTGGTGGAAGCATCAGGTAGGAGATTTACGGCAAAGTGCATTTCTGTGCTATGGTTTTTGTAAGGTGACAGAAACAGAATTCCAAATTATTACCCTCTGCAACTGGAGGAGCTCGACCTTAATCTTCAGGAGTAACCAGCAAGAAGCTCAGCTGAAATGTTATTAAAAACAGAAAGAAAGTTTCTTAAGAAAAAAATAATAAAGGTACATGCAAGAGGATGGTATAAGCTTCTCAAATGAGAGAGAAAGTTTATTAAAAGACATTCCTAGTTTGGATAAGAACTTCTACAGGGAAAGGTTTTTGTTTTGTTTTTGTTTTTGTTTTTGTTTTGGTCTTTTTGAGACAGGGTCTCCCTGTAGCCCCAGCTGTCCTGGAGCTCACTATGTAGACCAGGCTGGCCTTGAACTCACAAAGATCTGCCTGCCTCTGCCTCCCAAGTGCTAGGATTAAAGGCATGTGCCACCACGACCATGCCCAGCATCAGGGAAAGTTTTAAGTCTCCTAATGCTAAAACATTTTGGTGGCTCTCAAGCCTCTATATCCTTTCTTATTCTCTTTTGATAAATTAAGATTATAAAGTGACTCCAGAGGTTCAGTTGATGGAATTATAATCTAATACGTTATAATAATAAAACCAGGTGTCACTAGCATTTCACACATTAGCTGTGAAGAGAAAAAGGCATTAAGCAGTTGTTAATTGTGTTAGAATTCCTACATCTCATCAGGCAAATGTGTCAATGACATTTCATTATCTTCCCATGTCCCCAGAATTTACCTTGTCTTTCTATGTTTTCACATATCCTATTACATTCTCACCTTTCAGATTGGTAAAAGTGTTCTAGTAAGTTAATACCTTTCCAAGGGCTGCACCTGGGAGTCACAAGGATCACCAGGTCAGACAATGAATGGCTACTAAGGAGATGGTCATTTGTTCATAAATGAACGGTTATTAAAACCAAAAGCGTGATGAGCTTTTCTTCTGAAACTTCACATTTCTAAATAGATGTACTTTTTCTGTGCATTCATTTCCTCAAGAGTATGATCTCAAATTTTTATAATATTCGACAAACTGATGATATATTTAGCATTGTATATGTGTGTGTGAAATCAAACACTTAATATTGATAGCATAAATGCTATGATTTAATATAAAATTCTCTTGACAGTTTACTTGGGATTAATTTTTTTTTATTTCAATTAACATAAAAATAGAAGACCAAGGCCGGGCTTCCAAGAGGAAATAATTCTGGGACAGGGACATGACACTTTGCCATCCTATCCCATCAGGATAATCACAACAACATGTTTAATAATATTTGGTAGCAGTACAATACTTTAAGGGTAGCAATATCAATAACACCATGTATATAGCCAGTGTTGGTACTGGAGATAATTAAGCCTGAAATAAAAAGTAAATTCATCCTACTTTTAATACAGAATTCTATCTATCATAAGTCAAAGAGTTTATAATCTATCTCAAATCTTCTGAGGGCTGCTGGATAGATAGGGAAGACAGAAACAAATGTCACAGCATTGCCTGTGCTTAGTGTTTACATATCTAGAGACTGCAGATCTTATTATCTTTACATTGTTTTGGTGCTTCTATTCCAACCCCCAAGTACATATTTCTCAGACTATGTAGTACAGAATTATTTCATTAGTCTCTCCATGGTACTTTACATTATAAGACTGTATACATAGATGGAAACATCTTTATTTCATGTTCTATTAGACCGTTGACTGTGAGATACAAAGTAAGTAAAAATCATGTGAGCCAGTAGTAAATGTATTCATGATTGACATATTTCTTTGTTTAAAATTAGAACATTGTTCCCATGCCAATATAACTAAAATATTCCTATGACTTTGCCTTTATTGAAATTAAAATATACACTGATAAGAGAGATCATTTTTCTTTCCTAATAATATGCATATAGATAGTAAATATTCAACATTAAAGAAGTGTAATGTGAGCTTGGTGTGGTGGAGCATGCCTTTAATCCTAGCACTCAGTAGGAAGAGGCAGGTAGATCTTTGTGAGTTCAAGGCCAGCCTGGTCTACACAGTGAGTTCTAAGACAGCTGGGACTATAGAGAGACCCTGTCATGAAAAGACCAAAAAAAAAGTGTAATGTGGAAAAGATTGTGGGGACATCAGTCCTGCAATCAAACAGGGTGAAGAGGGTATGGCAGTGTTACTCCAGTAGCAACTTGGGGACTACATCAGAGGATGCAAATTCATGTATTCTATGCAACAAGCAGTTTATATAGGTTTGGGTTGGGCAGCCTCTACATCGTATGGCCCCACCTCCCAGCAACCAATCCTAGACCTCAATACCATCATGCATCATCCCAGCTCATGGGGCATACCCAGAAAGAAGCATTCAAACAAACAAGTCAGCTCATGGCACCAAGCATGTGCTAGCATCAGGCGACAGGGTGTGCCCTGTACGATAGCACTGCCTAGTGTGCTAGGCAGATAGTGCTTGCACATGTGCAAGATATGCCTGAACCCAGGACTGCAGATTCACATCTCCCCCTTCTGTTTTTGCCTCCACAAGCTCTAAGAGCACAACAATAGTGGGATTCATTTGCCTTTGTCTGTCCCAAATGGCCATGACTATTTTATAAATGTAATAAGCAGCTCCAACATTTAATGCCTGTGTGAAAACCAAATACATGGTAAAACAATTGGCAAAAATCTGTCTCTAATTCTTGTACAAGTCATCAAAGAATGAGAGAATATGGTTGTATCCCAGGGTCCCCTAATCCAACTGGAGAGGTTTGCATAAGCCTGCATAACATTGGGTATATTGACCCTATAAGGGGTCACACAAACTTGCTGATAACACCAGTCACAAACATTATGAATCATGTCAAATAAAACTTCAATTAGCAGAGTATGTATGGCCAGGTGTAGATAGTCACTAATAACTTTATTCCAGCTTTGTTGGCTCTTCCCAAGGAGTGATCAGATTCACTGGCAACCATACGACTACTGGACTCCTAAGGATAGAAATAAAATCAGTAGCATTGTGGGGTGTAATACAATTAGAGATATAGCCATGGTAATTTCCTTGTTCCACCAGCTCAGGTAAGGAGTTAGGAGGAACACAAAGGGACCCTTCAGGCAAGCCTGATAGGGAGCTAATATCATATTGAGTTAAGTAAAGCCTGGAAACAGAGAGGGCTAGCTCCCATTAGTACAGATTGATTGTAAGGTACTGTTTCAATTTGTAAGGTAGGCCTGTGGTTGGATTAGCAGAATCATTGCCAAAAATCAGTGGCAACACACTAGCCCAAGAGGATGCCACCAGAAATGGTGGGTTTGTCACATATGTCCATGTTACCTGTGATACTGGGTCTGTCACACTATTTGTCATCATGGCAGAGCATATGAGGACCACCAATAGTGGACCTATAGCTTGTGCCATCCCCAGAGGCCTCGAGCTCTGTGTCTGTGACTCTATCACCTTGGGGTCCCCCCATGTCACCCTGGGGTCAACCTCCAGCAGTGTGGCATTCTCCTGGTTTTCTTCTGCCCTTCCTGAATGCTCAGAGAGGCCAGCTTTTCTGCTGGTGGGTCCTGGTCCATCCCTTACTGTACAAGGATGAGCACTTCTTGTTGGAACCCAATGGGGTGGGGCTCCACCTGTGGGAAGACACAAGAAAATGCTCTTCCCGTTATTAGCAGTGGGTCTGGGCCCTTCCATTGTCCTGACATTGGATCTCAAAAAATTACCAATGGCACTTCGTTATGCACTATCAGAGGCTCCAATTTTGTAGACCAGGGTTATCATGTATAGTTTCAAAATTGACAGCAAATGCATCGTGAAAAGTGCTCTGCACACTGCATTGGGGGGGGGAAGGTCTCCCCTTTCTGTTTCTATAATTGCTCTTTTAAAGTTTTATGTATTCTTTCAACACTGCCCTGGCCCTGGGGATTATAGGGAATACCAGTTATGTGGGTGATATTCCAGAAAAACGCAGAAGCATTTAAACTGGACACTGGAATATGAAAGGTTATTATCATTTTTTAATTTATGTAGGATTCCCATAATCAATATGCAGAGAAGCAGATATTTTTGGCAAACTGACCACAGATTCTCCTCTCATAGGGTAGAATAGTGGGAATAGGTATCCACAGTAACATGTAAGTTTTTGAGACAGCCAAAGGGAGAATAATGAGTAATGTCCATCTGCAAAGTGCCTTAGACTTTAAGTCATGTGGGTTAACTCTCAAGGCCTAGAGAGGGCTCAAAGGCAGAAATGGGGCACAGGTCTTTCAACTATGGACCAGCTGTTTTCATTGTTCCACCATCAAGGTGGGAGACATGTGATGCAGGCTATGTGCTGACTTGTGGAATGGCGAGTGTAAGTGAATCACTTGTGAAAGGAAAGAGTAGCAGGAAGGTGGGCTTTTTGCATTCAACCTATCTACTTCATCATTGAGAGCTGCCAGTGGCCCTGGCAATCCAGAGTGAGATTGGAAATGCTGGACAAAAATAGGGGCTAAGTATGCCTCAAGAACTTCCTTCAAGAGAAAGATGAGGGTATCAAGCAGTTTGGAAAGGTCCAATTGAAACACAGCATAAGGCAATGAAGGTATCATAGAAACAGTATTTGTTATCAGTAAAGAGATTAATGGGTTCAGAGGGAAACAGCTGACAGGCCTCATAGATAGTGAAGAGTTCTTTAAGCTGTACTGAATCTTTGTAGAGTGGCCAATAATGCTGGACTTTGGAGGAGGAGTCTGGCCTAATGGACATTAGTGCAGCCTTTATTCTAGCCATCAGTAAATATAAGGTGGAACCCAGGGATGGCCTGAGATACCAGTATGGGGGGGCAATAGTGGCAATCCCTGGAAACTGGTCAACAGCCAATGGGCAGGTTATCAATAGTGCCAGGAAAACATTCAAGGGAGATAATGAAGGGGTCATTTTGCTGGATGGCCCAGGCCAAGAGGTCCTTATTAAGAGGCAGAATCAGGGATTCAGGCTCCATACCAAAAAGGTTAAGGGTTCTCTAATGAAGCATCCTAATCATGATAGCAATGGATTCCAGGTGTGTGTAGGGGGTTATTATTTGGAATCTATGATGTGCAGGGTTTAGCCATTCCAGAGGCCCATGAGATTGTCATGTAATGCCCATCAGATAATCACCTGAAGAGAGAATCCCATTAAGGGGAAGGAAGGGTCAAATCTAAAAGTGAACCCTCCCACCCCACCCCACCCCCCACACACAGCAGAGCAGCATTTATTCTTTGGAGGACAATGCATGCTTCTCTCTTCATAATGCCAAGTGAAAGGAGCTCTGTAGAGCTGCTTAATCAATAATAAAGTGGGCACATCTCTTCTTAGGAGATATGAAGCCATGGGCAAAGCCAGTTGACAGCCCTCAAAGACTTTTGGAGCTGGATAAGGGGCAATATCTCAGGGAATTTGATCTGTGCTGGATGACCTTGGTGTCAACTTGAAACACCTGAGTTGAGAGATCCCCAATTGTAGAATCGCCTCCATTGGACTGACCTAAGGCCACATTTATGGAATATTGTCTTGATTGTTGAGTGATGCAGGAAGACCCAGCCCATTATGGGTGGTGTCAACCCTGGGCAGGTTGTTGTGTATTGTATAAGAAAGCAGGCTGGGCATGGCCCAGAGGAGCAAGCCAGTAAGTAGTGTTCTTCCATGGCCTGTGATTCAGCTTCTGCCTCCAGATTTCTGCCCTGAGTTCCTATGTTCGGTGCCCTCAGTGATGAACTGTGACCCAGGAGATGTGAGCCAAATAAACCCCTTTCTCCCCAAGTTGGTTTGGGTCAGGTTTTTTTTTTTTGTCATAGCAAATGAAGAGAAACTGGAACAGCATTCAACATTCGAGTCTTAATCATCCTAGTCTCCAGAATTGACACCAGAAACTTGCACAGAGGGATGAATAGAATTTTCTCCTGGGAGACCTTCAAGTGAGCAGCTTCAAGGGCTGCTAAGACTTGCAGGAGTAGGGAGTCCAGGACCGTCCTGTCACAGTGAGCTAGGAGAACAATATCTATGTAGTGAATGACATCTAATCTTGAGACTTTAGAAAACCTTTTCAGAATGTGACCAACAAAATCTGACAGATTGTGGGGCTATTTTTCTTAAACTGTAGCAGGACTTTCCACTGATATCTTTGTGTGGGGGAAAAGTGGGTCTTATGAGGTACAGTAAATGTAAGATGAGGTCTATCATCAGGATATAGTTGAATACACAAGAAGCAATCTTTAATACCAAGAATAGCAATTTGTTTGCCTATCTGTATGGCTGAGAGCCAAGGGAGTCCAGATTGGATTGTTCACATCATTTTCATTGTAGTATTAATGACCCTGCTGTTTCTTTTGAATCACAAAGACAGGAGCATTCTAGGGACTAAAGGAAGGCTCAGTATGTCCTGCAGCCAATTGCTAAGAGACCAAAGTCTCAAGAGCTATAGCTTACAAGTAGGGAGTGGCATTGCTCCATCTAGACAGGAGAGGAGAAGGTTAGCAGCAGGGAGCCAGGGGGCATATTGGAGGACACCTCTCAAAATTGATCAGCCTGAAGAAGAGGCTTCCCAGAAGAGGAGGGCAGATTCCTAAGTGTGGGTGTTCCTGCACTCTCACCAGATTGCTTCATGTGTCCCCGTTTGGGTGCCATTTGCAGGACATTAGTCCTGCAACTGAACAGGCTGAAGAAGGTATAGCACAGGGTAACATCCATACGACAACATCAGAGGGTGCAAATCCATGTATTCTATGCAACAACCAGCTTATATAGGTCTGGGACAGGCAACCTCTACAACATATGGCCCCCACCTCCCCATGACCAACCCTAGACACCCATACAATCATGCATCATCCCAGCCCATGGGGCATACTCAGAAAGGGGCATGCAGAAAAACAAGTCAGCTCATGGTACCAAGCATGTGCTAGCATCAGGTGACATGGTATGCCCTGTATTATAGCATTGCCTCGTGTGCTAAGAAGATTTGTGCTTTCGGGGGCTGGAGAGATGGCCTAGCGGTTAAGAGCGCCGACCGCTCTTGCAGAGGACCCGGGTTCGATCCCCGGCACCCACATGGCGGCCGAGAACCGTCTGAAACTCCAATTCCAGGAGAACTCCAGTTCCAGGGGGAATCTGAGACCCTCTTCTGACCTCCGCGGCATTGCACGACCCGGGTGCACAGACCTGCATGCAGACAGTACATTCATACACATACGGAAATAAATAAAATTAATAAAAAAAAAAAAAGATTTGTGCTTTCACATGTGCAAGATCTGCTGAAGCCAGGACTGCTGTCCCACAAAAGATGATCCATTACATTTGTATATTTGAGATTGTGTTTGTTTATGTGATGGCATGTATATGTTTTTCTCTATATTTGTATTAGACCACCAAAAGAAATGCTTTTTATGTTTCTCTGGATCTAGTATACTTTCTGGTTAAGATAAATTTATTTAAAGCTTCAACCATAATTTGCCTTGATTTGGTCAAGCTGGGCCCTTCTTTTGTATTTAAATATCCAATACACAGTAATAAATTTAGATGCAGCTTTTAGTAACATGTACATATTATGTATATCGGAGTACAGAATTTGTGGTATAGATTTGTAAATGGCCCAGTTTTTGAAAGATAATGGTCGACATTAATGAAATTATGAACATATTTTGAAACTATAATTGAGTACACAAAAACAAAAAAAACTATGTAACATTAATTTTTTGGAATTGTTTATTCTTAGTGAATCCCAAAGCATCTAGTTGGTTCTTTTTTAAATGAAGTAAATTTCTTTAGTACCACGGTAAACAAACATAGTAATAGTTATATAATTTAACAGAGTGTCCAATCTTAATTGTGTTCTTTCATCCAGAAACAATCTTTTATGATAACATTTTTATTGAAATTTTTGAATTTCATATATCATTTCTCATTCCAATTATCATTTCTCATTCCGATCTAGACTCATCTCCCCTTCCATGCCCCCCACCCCACTGGAGTTCATGGACCCTGACATTCCTGCTCTGTATCTTTTTCTGATTCTTTTCAAAGTTTTCCAAAACAGAGAATCATCGTTCTAGGGGAAGCTTTACTGTTTCAGTCTGTTCCCTGTCCCAGTTCCTCTTGCTGTTGTAGTTCCCTCCAATCTGTATTGCTTCATCATATGCACATATATGGTACACCTATATTAAACTAATGTCATCTGTATATAAACTGTCAATTCCATATAATATTTCAGGATTCACATATTTTTGTTTTAAATTTATATTCTTCTAAAATATGCCTCCATATCTTCCATTCATATACCAAGATTACAAAGTCTAAAAATAAGTGGTGTGTTAATTCTAGGACCAGTTAAGAGATTTACATTAAAACAGCACAGTTGCTTTCAGGGAAAGTGGTATATCACACTGATGTTGTTCAGTTTGCCTGAGGACTAGGTGCTAGCATCCACAAATGAGGGATGCCATTTACTGTTTGCTTTTCTGGGACTGCGTTACTTCACTAGCATAATATCTTCTAGTTCCATCCATTTACCTGCAAAGCTCCTGATGCCATCTTTCTTTGCTGCTGCATAGAACTCCATTTTACAGATGAACCACATTTTCTCTATCCACTCATTGGATGAAGGGCATTTGGGTTGGTTCCAGTTCTTCACTACTGTGAAGAGAGCTGCAATGAATATGGCTATGCATGTATCTCTGCCATAGGGTAAGTCTTGTGAGTATATACCCAAGAGAGGTATGGCTGGGTCAGGTGGTAAGCTCATTTTGAGTCTTTTCACAGTTCTCCATACTGTTTTCCATAGTGGTTGTACGAGTTTTCATTTCCACCAGTAGTGGATGAGTGTTCCACTTTCCCCACAACCTCTGCAGCATTTGGTATCATTTGTTTTCTTGATCCTAGCCAGACTTATTGGAGTGAGATGATATCTTAAACTGGTTTTAACTTGCACTTCCTTAATTATTAGCAATATTGAACTTTTTTTATGTGTATGAATGTACTGTCTACATGTAGGTTGGTGTACCCATGTCGTGCAATGCCACAGAGATCAGAAGAGGGTGTCAGATTCCCCTAGAACTGGAGTTAAAGAGGGTTCTTAGACGCCATGTGGGTGCTGGGAATTGAACCCAGGTCTTCTGCAAGAACAGTCTGTGCTCTTAACCACTGAGCCATCTCTTCAGCCCCAACGATGTTGAACATTTTTTAAGATGTTTCTCAGTCATCTTTATTTCTTCATTTGTGAAGTCTCTGCTCAGCTTTTTACTCCAACTTTTGAGTGAGTCATTTGATTTCTTCTTTGTTTTTTGAGTAGTTTATATATTCTGGATGCGAATGCTCTGTCAGATGTATCAATAGTGAAGGTTTCCTCCCGCTCTGTGGGTGTCCTCTTTACATCACTTATTGTTTCTTTCACTGTACAGAAGCTTTTGAGTTTAATGAGGTCTCACTTATCAATTGTCAACCTCACTTCCTGTGCAGTGGCTGTCTGATTATGAAGTCTTCTCCTACATCTTATAGGTTTCTGTCAAAATTTTCTTCTATCACCTTCAGAGTTTCAGGTTTCAAGTTGAGGTCTTTGATCAATTTGGAGTTGATTTTTGTACAGGGCAAGATGTAGGGGTTTAGTTTTATTCTTCTACAAGTGTTATGCAGTTTTGCCAACACCATTTGCTGAAGATGCTATCTTTCCTCCATTGGGTCTTTTTTGCCCCTTTGTCAAATATGAGGTGGCTGAAATTTTGTGTGCTTGTTTGGATCTTCAATTTTGTTCCATTCGTCTACAGATCTGTTTTTGTGCCAGTACCAGTCTGGTTTTGTGTCAGTACCAGGCTGTTTTTATAACTATAGCCCCATAATATATTTTGAAATCTGGTATAGTGATTTCCCCTGTATTGGTCTTTTCACTCAGGGTTGCTTTGGCTATTCAGAGTCTTTTGTTTTTCCATATGAATTTAAAGATTCTTTTTCAAGTCTGTGAAGAAACTCTTCAGGATTTTACTTGGGAATGCATTGAATCTGTATATTAATTTGAGTAGAATGGACATTTTTACTATATTAATTTTTCAAATCCATGAGCATGGGAGGTCTTTAGATATTCTGAAGTGTTCTTCAATCTCCTTCTTCAGAGGTTTAAAATTTTCGTTGAAGAGATCAATGGTGTCTTTGTTTAGATTTGTTCCTAAGTATTTTATTGTTTTTATGTCTATTGTGAGTGGGAAGGTCTCCTTTTATTCCTTCTTCAGTTGCTTGTTGTTGGTGTAAAGAAAGGCTACTGATTTTTTTAAGTTAATTTTGTATCCTGCCACTTTACTGAAAGTATTTATCATTTCTAGGAGTTTACTGGTGGAGTTTTTAGCATGCTTTAGGTAAACTATCATATTGTCTGCTAAAATGGATAGCTTGACTTCCTCTTTTCCAATTAACACTCCTTTAATTTCCCTTTCTCATCTTCTTGCCCTAGCAAGCATTTCAAGTACCATATTGAAGAGGAGTGGCAATAGTGGGCAGCCTTGCCATGTTCCTACCATTCAGGGGTAATGCTTCTAACTCTTCTCCATTTCTCCATTTAGGACGATGTTGGGTGTGGGTTTGTTTTATATGGCTTTAATTACATTGAGGATTGTTCTCTCCAGTCCAATTCCTTCTAGGACTTTAAGCATGAAGGGGGGCTGGATTTTGTTGAAGGATTTTTCTGCATCAATTGAGATGATGGTGTGGTTTTTGTTGTTCAGTCCATTTATGTGTTTTATGATATTTATTGATTTATGTATAGTGAACCATCCCTGCATCTCTAGTATGAACCCAACTTGGTCATGATGGATGATTTTTTTCATATGGGTCTGGATGCAGTTTGCAAGTATTTTTTTAAGAATTTTTGCATCTGTGTTCATTAATGAGATGGGTCTATGGTTTCCTTTTTGGGTTGAATCTTTGCCTATTTTTAGTATTAGAGTGATGGTGGCTTTATAGAAAGAATTTGGGAGTTTTTCCCACTGTTTGTATTCTTCTGAACAGTTGGAGAAATAATGGCTGTAAGACTTCTTTAAATGTTTTATAGTATTCGAAAGTGTAACTTTCTGGGTTTTTAGTTGACAGGTTTATTATTACATCTTCAGTTTCCTCAAATGCTATGGGTCTGTCTAAACTGACAATCTCTTCTTGGTTAAGCTTTGTTGATTCCCAGGATTTCAAATATTCATCTATTTCTCTTAGGTTTTCAAATTTAGTAGAGTATAGGTTTTTGAAGTATTCCCATATGATTGTCTGCATCTTTTCATTGTCTGTTGTGATGTTTCCCCTTTCATCACAAATTCTATTGATTTGGAGTTGCTTTTTCTTTCTTCTGGTAAACCAGGCTAGTAGTCTGTCTATGTTGTTTACCCTTTCAAAGAACCAACTTTTGGATTCATTGATTCTTTGTATTGTTTTCTTTGTTTCTATTTCAGTGATTTCTCTGATTTTTGTTATTTATTCCAGTCTGTTTGGTTTAAGGTTCATTTGCTGTTGTCTTTCAAGTGTTTCTAGCTGCAGTGTTAGATCGTTTGCACTCTTTCTGGTTTTTGTTTGTTTGTTTGTTTGTTTTGTTTTTTAAGCCTAGAGCACCCGGTATTCCCAGGCAGTCTCCCATCCATGTACTAACCAGGCCCGACCCTGCTTAGCTTCCGAGATCAGACGAGATCGGGCACGTTCAGGGTGGTATGGCCGTAGACTTTTTTTTTTTTTTTTTTAATGTAAGCACCCAGGGCTACAAATTTCCCTCTTAGGAGGGAAATAAGCTTTTAACATATCCCAAAGGTTTTGTTGTGTTGTATTGTTATTTTTGTTTAGTTCTGGGAATGCTTTTATTTCTTTCTTTATTTCTTCCTTGACCTATTTATTATTCAGGAGTGTGTTGCTTAGTCACCATGTGTCCTTGTAGGTAGTAGGACTTATCCTGATGTTGATATTGAGCTTTATTGCACTGTGATCTGTTAGAATCCATGAAATTATGTCATTCCTTTTGTATTTGTTGGTTTATTCTGTGTCCAAGTATGTGTTCGATTTTGGAGAAGGTTCCACGTGGTACTGTGTAGAAAGTATATTCTCTGTTGTTTGGGTGGAATATTCAGCAGATGTCTGTGAGGTCCATTTGGTATATTGTATTGTTCACTTCAGATGTCTCTCTGTTTATTTTTTGTCAAGTTTACCTATCCAAAGAGCTCAGTAGGGTATTGAAGTACCCCACTATTAGTGTGATGGGATTAATCTGTGGCTTAAGGTCTTGCAGGATTGTGTTTATAAAGTTAGGTGCACCAGAGTTTGGTGCACATATATTTATGATTGTGAGATCTTCATGGTTAATCATTCCTTTGATAATTATGTAACGGCCCTGTTTGTTTCTTCTGATTAGTTTTATTTTGACATCTATTTCTTCTATTATAGCAACTCCTGCTTGCTTTTTGGTTCCATTTGCTTGAAATATATTTTCCATCTTTTCACTTTCAGTTGGTGCCGATCCTTGAGGGTGAGATGTGTTTCCTGTAGACAGCATTTAGATGCCATATAGAAGACAAAGGAAGCATATGAAGGAAGCAAGCAAAGCAAGCTTCCAAAGCAAAGAAGAAAATGTTGAGATGAGATTCACATCAGAATACAAACAATAAAACAAATCCACATGCCAAAAACACAATGAAAAAACAAAATGGGAAAAATACAGAATAAATCCACCCCAAACTCTACCAGTCCTATAAAAGATTCCTACAGTGAGATTTCCCTAGAAACAACCCAAGACACAGATATTAAAAGAACAATCTGAGATATACTCAAAGACGTCAAGGAATATAAAATACAAATCAAAGAACTAAAGGGAGAGAATGACAAACTCAGGAGGGAACTAAAGGGAAAGAATGACAAACTCAGGAACGAACTAGAGGGAGAGAATGACAAACTCAGGAAGGAAATAGAGGGAGAGAATGACAAACTCAGGAAGGAAATAGAGGGAGAGAATGACAAACTCAGGAAGGAAATAGAGGGAGAGAATGACAAACTCAGGATGGAGCTAAAGGAGAGAATGACACACTGGAAGGAAGTTGAAACACTGAAGAGATGCCAGGATGAAATGAAAAAGGAAACAGACCAGAGAAGCAAGGAGCTACAAGAAGAGAATGACAAGCTCCAAAAGGAAATGGAAATACTAAAGAAATCACAGGATGAAATGAAAAAGGAAATCGAACACTCACCCAGTCAACAGGAAAGAATGGGATAAAGCCTCAGGAAGAGATTGGAGGAAGCAGAAAATAGAATATCAACACTGGAAGAAGAACTAGAATGCTCAAGAAAATAATATGAAAAAAAATTAAAAACAGAAGAGTAGAACAATCAGGAAATGTGGGACACTATGAAAAGACCAAACCTCTGCATCATAGGGATAGAGGAAGGAGAAGAATCCCAAGACAATGGTATTGATCAAATCTTCAACAGAATAATAGAAGAAAATTTCCCCAAACTGAAAAAAGACAAACCAATACAAATACAAGAATCACATAGAACACCAAATAGACACGATCAGAAAAGAAGATCCCCAGGCCATATCATAGTTAACACTCTAGATGCCCAAAACAAAGACAAAATACTGAAAGCAACAAGAGAAAAGCAACAAATTACATATAAGGAGAAACTCATCAGAATTACTGTGAACTTCTTGATGCAAACTATGAAAGCCAGAAGAACGTGGACCAAAGCACTCCCAGTGCTGCACCACTACAGATGCCAATGCAGACTACTGTACCCAGCGAAAATTTCTTTTTTTTTTTTTTGTATGTGTACGAATGTACTGTCTGCATGCAAGTCTGTGCACCCGTGTCATGCAATGCCGCGGAGGTCAGAAGTGGGTGTCGGATTCCCCTGGAGCTGGAGTTCTCCTGGAATTGGAGTTTTAGATGGTTCTCAGCCGCCATGTGGGTGCTGGGGATCGAACCCGGGTCCTCTGCAAGAGCGGTCGGCGCTCTTAACAGCTAGGCCATCTCTCCAGCCCCCGCCCCATGCT
>VZQC01010591.1:524134-653719 GCA_009823505.1 Rhizomys pruinosus | reverse complement strand
TATATATATAAAGCTCATGTTTAATAATCACGTTCAATAAATAAAATAATTATCTCAAAGCCTTCACATTTCAATATAAGTTCATGAAAAATGACCTCCAGGGCTGGGGAGATGTCTCATCAGTTAAGAGCACTGGCTGCTCTTGCAGAAGATTCCAGGTTCTATTCACAAAACCCACGTGGAAGTTGCCATCTGTCTGTAACTCTGGTTCCAAGGGAATCCAAGCCTCTTTCTGACCTCCATGGGCATTGCATGACACAGGTGCAGTTACAGACATGTAAGCAATCAATTATACACAGAAAATAAAAATAATAAATAGTAAAAAGAAAAATAAGCTCTATCCATTTTTTAATTTTTTTTAATTTTATTTCTTTTTTATGTCTATGAATGTACTGTCTGCATGCAGGTCTGTGCACCCGTGTTGTGCAATGCCATGGAGGTCAGAAGAGGGTGTTGGATTCCTCTGGAACTGTAGTCAAAAATGGTTCTCAGCTGCCATGTGGGTGCTGGAAATCGAACCCGGGTCCTCTGCAAGAGCAGTTGGCACTCTTAACTGCTAGGCCATCTCTCCAGCCCCATTCTTGATTAATATATTATGAATAATATCATTTTCCAGTGTTTGCAATATTATTCCTATTACTACAAATATTTGTTGTCATTCCTCCATGTCCTCACTGGTCACCAGCCTCTCAGTGGGCCTGGCAGTTGAGCACCCCAAGCTGCAGGTGGGGGACAGGGAGAGAGAAGGGATGGGTTCAAAGTGGCAGGTGAGTCTTACAGATCAAAGAATGATCTGGGAGTTGGTCTCAGAGGCCCGAAGAACCCATTTATTGCAGGAGTTTTAGCCTCTTATATAGTAGCTTGGGTGGGCTCTTAGCAAGGATGGGGCTGGGACAATAAAGAAAGTTTGTGTGCAATTTTTACAATGGCCAAGTTCCCTACCATTTGTCTTCTGAGATTAAGTTTGTTTTTTATGGCAGGTGCACCATTTTGTTTCCTAGTCAGAGGTGTACCTCAGAAGTGACAGGTTTAGGAAAATTATTCCTTATGTTACACTCCCCCGGGGATGGGCTGCAGGCACCTAAAGTCCACAAGCCCAGTGGGGGATGGCTTCAGCTCCTTCTAGCCTTTATAGGTTATAAAGGCGAGGCCACCTCACTTATGGATCAGTCATCATGAAATATTAGGCCCCATAAATATTAAATGACCATCTTTTGAGAAACACCCACTTCATCTTTGGTGGGTGTTGCTGTTCTAGTTTCATACATGCCTTTCTCTTTCAGTCTACCAATGTCAGTGCTAAAAATCGATATTAATTTTTTTCTTATTAAATTTCTACTTCAGTTTATACAGAAAATATTAACATTAGGATTGTCTTAGTAACACTAAGTGATTTCAAAATTACTCAAGTGTAACAGGCTATTAGCATTGAATGCAGTTCAATGTATCTTACTTTCTCAACATATATTGAACAGAATGGGGAATATTGAAATGTGCTCCAGTACCAATAGGCATACTTTTCAAAGCAGATTGGTATCATCATTCAAGCCAAACAAAACAAAGCTATTATATGACCTACAAAAACAGTAGCAAATGCTTTTTTTTTTAATTCACCAAATTTATCAAATAATTTATTCATGAATACTTTTTCTTCACTTCATCCTACAACACATATTTATAATTGTAAGTGATTTAAATGGGGGGGTGAGAATACAGAACTAAGTGTGAAAACATACCTAAGGATCTAAGGAAAACCCCTTTTCTTTTCTACCTCAAGATGCATGAATGGATTTTCAATCTTTATTTTTCTCTCCACCTGAGGCAAAAATATTTCTTTTGACAGCAATACCTTGTAAAAAGTACTTAGCTAAATATGTTCTTTTCTTTTCTTTTTTTTTAATGCTTTAATACGTTTGAAAATCCAAATTGTTTTTTTATTAGTCACTGAGGGATGAAAATTGACCAGCTGGAAACAGCACAGCAAGGACACTAATTCAAACCACAGGAGCATCTAAAGTATTGAGGATAGAATTGTGCTGGTGGTTGATGCTCATAAAGAGCCTGGGGCTTGGGAATAAGAAAGAACCTATTTTCACAGAAGGAATTTCTTGATCACTGTGACTGATATATTCCAGAGCAATAGGGAAATGGTGGTTTATGATTTGTCAAGGGCGGTTTGCACAGTATCTCTTTAATTATAAGACTTTTTGGAAAACATTAATCTAATAGATCAGTATTTGACAAGAAAGGGAATACTATGGCTTTGAAATGCTGGAGAGTTGGATGAGTGGTCAAGAACACTGGCTGTTCTTGCAAACAATCTGGATTTGGATCCCAGCACTTACATGGTACCCAACGATTGTCCATATTTCCAATTCCAGGAGAGTTGATGTCTTTTTCTGGCCTCTGTGGGCATTCCACACCATGGTGTACTTAGTTGCAAGCAAAACACATAAAATAAAAATAAATTTTATAAAGGAAAGTTTCCAAACTGCTAACAGCTTTATTTTTCACTATGGTTTTGAGTTAAAACTCATTAAATGGTATATTGATAACTGTTGTATTTCATTGCACATAAAACATAACACTGTAGAAACAATACTGAACTCTAGTTTTAATAGTTGGTATGAGGGAAAACTAGCAGTAAGTATATAAATATCTATAAATTTGAAATGAATCAAATTTAGTGGATTTGTGAGTTGAGGTCTTAGTGGAGAAAATGTAATATTTCATAGTGGTATGCCTCAAAATTAATATTAGAACTAATGCTAAAGGTAATTATTTCTTCATACAATTATCATATCAAAATTTCTTATACAGTAATAGAATTACATTATCTCCAGTACTAGTGAGTTTGGGTCCTAATAAATCTTACTTTTATACATCTTGTTTATTTTATGAGAAATTCTTAAATATTGTGATTCAGCAAAATTTAATATTTCAAGGAATAATTTTGTCAAAAGTATTCAAATTACCATTGATCACCAAACATTTCCAAGTAAAGATCATGATGTTATCATTCTCTCTTATCTTAAAGTGAATGTAACCACACTTATCAAATCAAATACTATTTGTAAGAACAAAACCCCAGGATTTTCCAAGATTGTGGCTCCCAAGGTGGCAGGTGCCTGCTGAGCAGCTAAGGGCAAAGACGGGAGAGGCACTTAGGGTTGCCCAAGAATGTTGAGAAGTGTCAGAGGTTGTCTGAGGGCATTTGGATCCTTAGGGACTACATTTTGGCCCTATAGACATCATCCAAAGGTGTCAGGAGAAAACCAGTAAAGAGACAACTAGGTTTATAGTAAATCACTTATACTTAAGATGTCCTAAAATTCCTTAAATTTGTCTTATCAGCTTTCCATGCTCGTTCTATAGTGTTAAATTTCTTTCAGTCAATGTTTATGTAAAGCTTCTTAGGCTTTTCTTCAAGTTTTATATAAATATGATACAGTAATCAAAAGTACCAGATTGGTGGATTTTTGTTGTTGTTATTGTTATTGTTGTTGTTGTTGCTTAATGACCATAACTAAGGCCCATATCAATTTGAGCAAGGGATTTAAGGAACAATTTTGTTCCTAACCCTCTGAGATCATTTGGTCCCAGGGGATTTTGTGGAGAGGCATATCTTAAAATGTTCTGCAATTGTGAGTCACCAGGCTTCCTGTGCAGGGAGGTCTTGGAGATCCACTAAAGGAACCCTAGCCATTGTCCAGACTATAAAGAAGAAACTCAATATAGAAGAAAATTGCTTTTGTGCTCCAAAGGGAATCCCTAACTAGCAAGGTCTGACCTTATCCTGGGTAGATGGAACAGGTTAAGAATGGACGGAAGGAGCCAGACACTCCCCTCACCCTCCAAATAAAAACCCTGAGTGCCCCCTGAAGACCAGAACCTCAAATGACCTTGAGAAAAGAAAGTTTTGTTAATGTGGGCTAACTGGGTGGACTTAAACACTCCAAAAGAAAGTATAACCAAAAGATAGTCAATATATTTCTTTTAAAGCCTGAAAAATTGTGCCTCCACATATTGGACATAAAGTTATATGAAATAATGTTAAACTGGCATAAAAACCTTTTATCTTGGCCTTGATTAACAGAGTAGGGTCATCTGCAGCCAAAGGACAAGTCCACTATTGTCAATTAATTTTCAATAATAAAATTTCCTCTTTCTTTCTAGCAACTATCTAAGTGGAAACTCATATCCTGACTATTAAAATGCCTGAAAAGCAGATACTGAGTCCAGACATCATGGGCAAATTAATAGAAGGAGAAATCTAATAAATGGACGCTTTGAAAACCCTGGTCAAGAAATTCTAATGGACTTTTAAGCTGGACATTATAATTCACCCTATTCTTACTTCTGGTCTCTTGCCGAGATCATGTACCTAACTACTCCTGCCTTCATTTTACTTTCATGGGCACCAGTCAAGGATTTTTTTTCCTTCTATATTTATGCTTGGGGGTATTTTAGATTGACCCTCTGAACGGGGGATACCCCAGTTGCCACACCTAACATCCCCTTCTCAGCATGGAAGAAGTCAGAGCGGTTGGCATCCAGATTCCCTTCTGGCAATTGGGGTGACCCTTTCCAGATTAGGCAGTTTAGGGATGAGACCCACAAAATTAACCAGACTTTTTCTTAGCTGAGAATTCAAGGCTTCCTGGACCAGCCAGTAAACATATATCTTTTGGTAACTCTAAAAGAGCAGGAAAAACAGAAAGAAAAGAGAGAAGGAAAAAAAAATAGAAGTATATACCAATCCCCACAGATTATTTCACACAGAATAAGAAATGGAAATTCCCCCTCCTTTGTTTGTTCTTGTTGCTTTTTTTTGTTATTTTTATTTTGTATTGTTTCTGTTTTCCTGTGAAAAGAAAAACTAAAGAAAAAATCTAAAAATAAAAAAGAACAAGACCCCAAAAATCTTTATGTATAATCCACTAAAACCGTCTTTCCAAGCTTTTTAATTATTGTACATTGGATGATAATATGACATTTTAAGAATTTTAATAGTTCCCATGAGAAGCAAGAATGCAACCTGTATTAAATATTGCATAAGTTAAAGGGAGGACATGGAAACAATAAGCTTAGAAAATTCTGTATATAGAATACTTTTGGGTTTTTTTATCATTTAATAATTACTATAATTTGGTAAATTTATTTAATATAGAAGATTGATTGTATCCACTTAATTTTGTCTTCAACCAAAGATAAACAAAGCCATAACATCTATTGTTTAACCTAACATTAATTCAGTAAATATTTGTTTTCAGATAAAATATTTTACCTTATAATAGATTGAATGTATTTTTTAAGTTGTCACATTACAAAAACAACAAACATGACTTTTTGTTTGATAAACTTTCTATATCTTTTTACAGTTTCATAAAATGAGACTCATTTCTCTATTATGAGCTGTAGGTGGATAGACAATAAAGTAATGTCAATTTTCCAACTTTTAATTTTTTTCATTGAGCTTTTGTATGTTTCATACAATAGTTCTTAATTAAAGATTAAGATGTGCTTCCCCAACCATGCTGTCATCCTCACCCTCAACTGGATCTCATGTACACTCTTAGTCCCATTCGTTCAAGAATTTTACCCAGATGTCCTTTGTTGCAAATTCATCTACTAGAGTCTATTCAACTTATCTGGAGATCTTATGGAAGGTCTATTCTCCCTTGCCCAGCCATAATCATTTTCCAGTGGTTCTCAGGTTAGGGCCAGGCCACCACCTATTACAGTTACACCATTCTCATTGTGCTGGGATGGTTCTTGTGCTTGACATCATCATTGCAACAGGTTCACATGAGCAAGTGTCCATTGGCCTGAAAACATCTTATTTCCCTATGTTCATGAACCAATCCCTGCTCTTACGATCTTTCTTTTTTGTTGTTGCTTTCTTTTTTTTTTTTTTTTTTTTATCCACCAAGTGGGTGTTGGGAATTGAACTTGTGTCCTCTGCAAGAGCAGTCGGCTCTTAACCACTGAGCCATCTCTCCAGCCCCAACAATCTTTCTACTCCTTCTTCAGAAATAATCCCCGAACCATGGGTGGGTAAGGTTTAATATAGGAGTCCTATCCTAGGACATACACTCTGCACTCTCTTATTGTCTAAAACAGCCAGTCGTGGCTTTCTGTGGCATTGAACCCTGTTGTATAAGGAAGCTTCACTAGAATGAGTTGAAGGATGCAATATTATTCTCTCCACACCCTGTTCCACTATGTTCCCTGAGCATTAGGTGTAGAGATTCCACTGGAGTTCAGAAAGTTAGAATTCTGGATTCTCTTAACCACTAAAACAAAGTTTACTATGAATTATAAAAATGAATATGTATTTTACAAGTGAGCAAATATGGTTTATTAACAAATGAACTAACTAATGGATTTCCTAATCAAACTATGATTAAAAGAATTCCTTAGTGGAGAAGGCAAAGGCTCTCATATCAACAGCAGCATTGAAACATCACTTCTTTCACTTACTGCATGAGCAAAGTATGTAATGCAGTCAGACTTTTCTATAGGAAAAGTAAAACAATATGATGGATAAGTGGCCAATATCTGTATTAAAACATCAACAACTATCAGAAAAATACAACTGAAAACCACAGTGAAATATCATTCTAACTTAGTTATAATATCTAGTCTGAAAAAGTGGAAATTTAAGAAATTCTGATACAAGAGAGGCAGGGGAACCTTAATAAACTGTCAATGGGAATGTAAATCAGTACAGTCATTATGGAAAGCAACACGGAGTTGCCTCAAAATACATGAAAGAGTAGTACCTATGATCCAGCAATCTCACTACCAGGTACTATCCAAAAGACATGCAATCTGTACAAAAAAGAGAAAGCTGCAACCACATGTCTATCGCAACAACCTAATAGTCAATATGTGAATTAAACATACGTATTCATTGGTAAGTGAGTGCCTTCTATATATGTAGAATGGCCTAACCATGCTCATTTGTGACCATGTAATAGAAATATTCTTCAACCAACAAATAAGTCAAGCATTCACACAGGAGAAATTCAGAAAGCTTATTTATTCCTTTCTCATTCATGAAGTTCCTAGAAGCAGCAAAGGCTTTTAGATTCTCTGGGGCCCTAAACTGGAGTACAGATGAGGATTGTATAGCCAATTTTATGTCATCATTCTATGGTTAGTACCTGTGTTTCTTTCATTATAGGCCAGGTTCTTTCAGGAAATTCCTTCCTGAGTTCACTCGGCCAACATAGATTCCAATGTACATATCCCAGGCCTGAGTCAGAGCATCTGCTGCCTTTTGATCTACAGATAGCCTAGGCTAATTGGGGTAAGACTTGGTCAAATAGTGATTTCAGTTTATAAAAAATTGATATAGCCAGAACTTTATTTTTCTGACACATTTCATGTATACTCTATTGAACCAGGTGCCCCTTCAGATAATTTGAAGAACTTTCCACTCTTAGTTTTACATTATTAACAGTCAGACATAGTGGATGGAAACAGAGCTTCAAAAGTTTACAAAGTAAACGAATATCTCAGGATAATGAAAACAAGACAGAGCAGTATAACATCTGAGCATACCACAGTTCTATTTCAAGGTATCTACCCAGTAAGCAAAACTAAAGAAATTACAAATTACCTAAGCTTACAAGGATATTATATAAGAATAATTATATGAATACAACTTTTACCTTATCAGCAACCTGAGTAAAGTTGGAGGATATTATTAGAAATGGACTATGCTGAAACAGAAGGAAACACTACATGGTCTCACTATGTGAAGTCTAAGCAAAGTTGATTTCTACTAGGCCATATCTTAGTAGGAATAAAGTCTAGTTTTTTTATTTTATTTTATTTATTTATTTATGTGTGTGAATGTATTTTCTGCATGGAGGTTTGTGCACCCGTGTCGTGCAATGCCGCGGAGGTCAGAAGAGGGCATCGGANATTTATGTGTGTGAATGTATTGTCTGCATGGAGGTTTGTGCACCCATGTCGTGCAATGCCGCGGAGGTCAGAAGAGGGTGTCAAATTCCCCTGGAACTGGAGTTCTCCTGGAATTGGAGTTACAGACGGTTCTCAGCCACCATGTGGGTGCTGGGGATCGAACCCGGGTCTTCTGCAAGAGCGGTCTGCGCTCTTAACCGCTAGACTATCTCTCCAGCCCCCTAGTTTTTATTACATAGGTGGATAGTAAAAGCTAAAAATAACACATTGCATACTTCAAATAAATAGATTTCATTGTTTCCAAAGCAAAAACCTGATAAAATTTAGAAAGATTTATATGTTAATTGCCCTGATTTAATCCTTCCATAGTGTACACAAATATGGAAACATATTGAACTCCATAAATATGTAATATATTAAATAAAAGGAAAAGGAGGGCTAAAATATTGCTTAATAAATAAAACAAAATTACTTTCAAGATGTATGTAGCAGCTTAAACTTAAAATGTGTTCATTTATTTTCTATATATGCGTGCTTAACAATCATTACTTAAATGTCTATACATCAATAGATATTAGTAAGAAGACATAATCAATTTAAATTTCTCTAAAATTCTTGAGATTGCAAGAGTATTATGGATATTGATCCCTCAGCACAAACAGCACTTCAGAAATCTTTAAAACATTTCCACAACTTTTTCCCCTCCTCAGTAACCATAAAATCCACTTGTTACTACATTTTTTGTTTACAGGCAAAGAATAATTTACTGCATATGTTTCACAAGAGATATGAGAATGATTAATTTTTTCATTATCTAAACATAGACTACATAATTGCTAATTTCCTTTTGAATATACCCAAATGTTTTCACAGACACAATTATCATAATAGTTCTAGGTATTTAAGTTGCATAAATAAATCTGTAATTAGCAAATTTGAAACTTCTCCCTCAGAGGGAGATATCCTCCATGCTCTCTATTGAACAATTAATGCCATTAGAAGATAGGAAATTAATAGCTTTCATTATAAACATCTAGAGAGTTTCAATACCACTACAACAACAGCCAACACGGTCTGTCCAAGTGGAAATCAACACTGCATCCTTTATTCTTTCAAGTAGCCTTCAACAGGTTTATGATTATTCAAATGGAAACTATTATACCACACAAAGATTCAAATTCAATTATCATTCAGAAATAAAAAATTGTTACATTATTAAATTCATTGCATAGAAAATTAAATTATCTCAATATAATATCAAATAGTACAAAGAAACTATACTTGCTATCATTTTCCATTTTAAGGCAACAGGGTATTTAATCATTTTATGCCCATCACCACTAATGATATTAAGAACAGTGGCTGGTTCTTCACTAACTTAATGCATTCAGATCCATACAACCTTAAAATTGTTTTCTCTGTAGTAATCCATGTAGTTCCAATCTAGTTTAGTAAGACAAAATGGAACATTTGAATTATAAATTGTTTAAATTGATTTTTTAGCATCTCAAGTTTAAAACCCTATTTAAGAGAGCAAGGGATGTGAGCAGGCATTTAAACACTATTTTAACTTATATTTATGAAAGTGTATTAATTTCACAAATTAATTGGGTCCATTATGAAATTCTCATGCACACATACTTAGCGGTTTGTCAATCCTACTTCCTGCTCCCTTGGTCCCCATCCTGTTCCCGGATTTCCTTTCCTAGTTTTAGATTTTTTTTTTTTTTTTTAGATTTCACATATGACACATCTATATGGCTGGAGAGGTCATAGATCTTAGACAGAATTCTATATCTATCATATTTCTAGATAAATGAAATGTCTTATCATATGCTAAAAATGGATCCTTATATTTACACACAAGTATACCTTACACTACTCATCGAAGAAATTTCACAAAAGATGGGAGCAACCACAGACTTCCACAACTGGTAAAACAGAGAGAATATATGTCTGAGAGATGCCTAGTCCTAGGTGAAACATCTACAGTTGAACCTTTATAACTAATACTTGTGGAACATAGCAGAATGAGGGGCAGAGAGAAAATTAGTGCATCCCTCAACTCTCCCCAGTGAAGTTAGTTACACAACACAGTGTGATACAGAAGGCAACGACTGGACAAATTTAAAAGAATAAGAGACTACAGAGTGTGGGTTTCTGGGTAGGACTCCTTTTTTTAATTAATTTTCATTTTTTATTGATGCTTTGTGTATTTCATACATCATTTTCCAATTCAGTTCAGGCATATTTCCCTTTCCCTTCCCCCCACCCCAACCCACCCCATCCCAGATCATGCATTCTGCCATAACTGTCCTGCATCTTTCTCTCAATTTTTTTCCATTTTTTAGCAATAAGTAATAATTTATGAGTACAAGCATCCTTCATGTAAAACCAATCACAAGCAGTTGTGCCAACTCACCCACTCATGGCTCAGAGACCATTGCAGAAGAGGGGGCAGAAAGATTGTAAGAGCCTAGGACTGGTCCATGAACATAGGGAGGCTGAGGCTTGCAGACCACTGGAAGTTTGCACATGTGAACTTGTGTCAATAGCGACCTTGAGTACAGGATCTATGGCAACTCAATCAGACAAGGGCTCAGAGTGGAGTGAGAGAAACGGGTGGGTGAGAGAAATGGGGGGGGGGTCTTAGAATGGGAAACTTTAGAGACTGATTATTACTGGATGAGGGAGAAAAGGCCTGTTTTACAATCTCTAAATAAGCATACTAGACTCCAGTGTATGGATTTGCCCCAAAGGATATTAGAGTATAAATACTTGACAGAATAGGATTTAACATGTATGGCAGAATACATGACATCCTGTGAGGGGTTGGGGGGCATGGATGGGAGAAGGGTCTAAGTTTAAGAAATGTTGCATAAAATGTAAAAAAATTTTAAAAATGGTTAAAAAAACAATTCTATATAGAGTGAGCAGTAGGGGTTTAATTTTGTTCTTCTACAAATGGTGATCCAGTTTTGCCAGTACCATTTGCTGAAGATGCTATCCTTCCTCCATTAAGCTTTTTTTTTTGCCCCTTTGTCAAATATGAGGCGGCTGAACTTGTATGTGCTCAAGTTTAGATCTTCACTTTTGTTCCATTGTCAATGGATCTATTTTCATGCCAGTACCAGGCTGTCTTTATGACTATAGCCCTGTAATATATTTTGAAATCTTGTATTGGTCGTTTCACTCAGGGTTGCTTTGAATATTCAGAGTCTTTTGTTTTTCCATATGAATTTAAGGATTTTTTTTTTCAACTCTGTGAAGAAACTCTTCATGATTTTAATTGGGATTGCACTGAATCTATATATCAATTTGGGTAAAATGGACATTTTTACTATATTAATTTTTCCAATCCATGAGCATGGGAGGTCTTTCCAACTTTTGATGTCATTTTCAATCTCCTCCTTCAGGGGTTTAATATTTTTGTTGTACATATCATTGGCGTCTTTAGTTAGGTTTGTTCCCAGGTGTTTTTTTGAGGGTATTATGAGTAAGAAGGTCTTCTTATATTCCTTCTCCACGTGTTATTGTTGGTGTAAAGAAAGGATACTGCTTTTTCTAGGTTAATTTGTATCCTGCCACTTTACTGAAACTCTTAATCATTTATAGGAGTTTTCTGGTGGAGTTTTTAGCATCCTTTAGGTAAACTATCACATCATCTGCAAAAAGGGAGAGTTTCCCTTCCTCTTTTCCAATTAGTATTCCTTTAATTTCCCTTTCTTGTCTTATTGCCCTAGAAAATGTTTCAAGCACTATGTTGAAGATGAGTGGTGATAAGGGGCAGTCTTGCAGGGTTCCAAACTTTAAAGGGAATATTTCCAATTTTTCTCCGTTTAGAATGATGCTGGCAGTGGGTTTGCTATACATGGCTTTGATTGTGTTGAGGAATGTTCCCTTCAGTCCAATTCTCTCTAGAACTTTAAATATGAAGGGATGCTGGATCTTGTCAAAGGTTTTTTTTCTGTATCAATTGAGATGATTGTGTGGCTTTTGTCTTTCAGTCCAATTATGTGTTTTATGATATTTATTTGATTTACATATGTTGAACCATCCCTGAATCTCTGGTATGAATCCAACTTGATCACGGTAGATGATCGTTTTTGATGTGGGTCTGTATCTGATATACAAGTATTTTCTTGAGAATTTTTGCATCTATGTTCATTAATGAGATGAGACTAAAGTAATTTTTGCTTGTATCTTTGACTGGCTTTGGTATTAGAGTTATGCTGTCTTCATAGAAGGAACTTGGGAGAATTCCCTCTGGTTGTATCCTTATGATTGTATCATTGCCTGGTTTTGGTATTAAAGTGATGCTGGCTTCATAGAAGGAATTTGGGAGAATCCCCTCTGCTTTTATCCTTCTAAACAGTTTGATTAGTAATGGTTGTAAGACCTCTTTAAATGTTTTATAGAATTCTGCTGTGAAACCATCTGGGCCCAGGCTTTTTTTAGTTGAGAGGTTTTTTTTTATTACATTTTCAATTTCCTCAAATATTTTGGGTCTGTTCAAATTGTCAGTCTCTTCTTGGTTAAGCTTTGTTGGTTCCCAGGATTTCAGATATGCATCCATTTTTCTTAGGTTTTCTAAATTTAGTAGTGTATAGGTTTTTGAAGTAATCTCATATGATTTACTGGATCTTTTCTTTGTCTATTGTGATGTTTCCCCTTTGATCACAAATACTAGTGATTCAGAGTTCTTCTTTCTTTCTTTTGATTAACTGTGCTAGAGGTCTATTTTGTTTATCTTCTCAAATAACTAGCTTTTGGATTCATTAATTCTTTGATTTGCTTTCTTTGTTTCTATTCCATTGTTTACTGTGCTGATTTTTATTATTTCTTCCTGTCTGTTGGGTTTAGGGTTCATTTGTAGTTGTCTCTCAACAGTTAGATTGTTTATTTTTTCCCATTCTGTTTTTGGGTTTTGGTTTTTTTTTTTTTTTTTTTGTTTTTTTTTTTTTTTTTTTTTTTTTTTTGATGTGGGCACTTAGGACTATAAATTTCCCTCTTAAGATTGCTTTTAAAATATCCCACAGGTTTTGTTGTGTTGTATTGTCTTTTCTGTTCAGTTCCATGAATACTTTTATTTCACTCTTTATTTCTTCCTTGACCCATTCATTATTCAGGATTGTGTTGTTTAGTCTCCATGTGTTCTTGTAGCTAGTAGGGCTTATTCTGGTGTTCACATTGAGCTTTATTAAGCATATTGAGATTACTGTGGTCTGATAGAATGCATAAAATTATTTCAATCCTTTTGTATTTGCTGAGATTTCTTTTGTGTCCCACTATGTCATCCATGTTGGAGAATGTTCCATGAGGTTCTGAGTAGAAAGTATATTCTCTAGTGTTTGGGATATTCTATAGATGCCTGTGAGGTCCATTTGGTGTATTATATTGTTCAGTTCTGATGTCTCTCTGTTTATTTTTTGTTCAGTTGATCTGTCCAAGGGGCTCATTGCCCTGTACAAAAATCAACACCAAGTGTATCAAAGATCTCAACGTGAAATCCGAAACCCTGAAGGTGACAGAAGAAAAAGTTGGCAACAACCTACAAGACATAGGCATAAATCAGACAGCAGCTGCCCAAGAAATAAGGTCAACAGTTGACAAATGGGACCTCATCAAACTCAAAAGCTTCTGTACAGCAAAAGAAACAATCAGTGAAATGAAGAGAAAACCCACAGAGTAGGAGGAAATCTTTACCAGTGATACATCTGACAGAGTATTAACATCCAGAATATATAGACTACTCAAAAAACAAAGAAGAAAACAAATGACCAACTCAAAAGATGGAGTGAAGAGCTGAACAGAGACTTCACCAGTGAGGAAGTAAATATGGCTGAGAAGCATCTTAAAAACTGTACAACACCATTAATAATTAAGGAAATGTAGATTAAAACCACTTTCCAATATCATCTCACTCACATAAGGCTGGCTAAGACAAAAGACTCCAAATACTGGAGAAGTTGTGGGGAAAGGGGAACATTCATCCACTGCTGGTGGGAATGTAAACTTGTACAACCACTATGGAAAGCAGTGTGGAGAACCCTTAAAAGACTCAAGATGAGCTTACCACCTGACCCAGTCATACCACTCCTGGGTATATACCCACAAGACTCATCCTACTGCAAATACATGCACATCTGTGTTTATTTCAGCACTCTTTACAATAGTTAAGATCTTGAACCAACCCAAATGCCCCTCAACTAATGAGTGGATAGAGAAAATGTGGTACAATCTACACAATGGAGTGTTATGCAGCAGTAAAGAAAGATGACATTATGAATTTTGCAGGTAAATGGATGGAACTCTAAGCCATTATGCTAAGTGAAGTAACACAGTCCCAGAAAAACAAAGGGTGAATATTTTCCCTCATTTGTGGATGCTAACACCAAATCCCCAGTTGAAGGCAAGCTGAGCAATATTATTGTTATACTTCATTTTTTATCTGAAAGCAACTGTGCTGTTACAATGTAAATCTCTTAATGGGCTCTAAATTGACCTACCACTTATTTTCAGACTCTGTAATTACTGTATATGGGTGGAAGGTACGTATTCATATTTTAGAGTAATATAAAATTAAAGGAATAAAATGTTAATTCTTAAACATATTTTGGAATTAACATACAGTTTATTCTCAGAGATCATAATTTTGATGCATATGTGATGATTATACAGGCATATGTTGGAACAATACATAGACAACAACATAAAGACTGGGTTAAAAGAACTAAATGATACAGTTAAACTTTGCCCAAAACAACAAGCCTCCAGAGTGAAAAACTTTGGAAAGACTGAGAGAAAGATGCAAGACATGTATGGCTGAAGGCATGAACAGGGGTAGGGTGGGGGCAGGGAGAGGGGAATGTGTCTAAATTGGACTGAAAGATAATGAAAGAAATACATTATTCATCAATGAAAGTATTTAAAAAATTCCAAATTAGGGGTGGGGAAACACTGGAATGTTTAAAACCTAGGCACATCTTAGAAGACAATGGATTCTGGGTGTCCAGTTTCCTGTTCACTTGTGGAAAGCTTCTTCTTTCTGTATGAATTTGTGAATGCATGTGTGCTCCTTTATGTATATGCATGTGATTATCTGTCAATAAAAGTTTGTTTGAATGTTACAAAAATATTTTACATGTTACATATTACAGAAAATAATATATTTTTCTTAAGCACTAATTCATTTGTTAACTTTACAATATATCCTGTTTTTATTCTGTATGTGCAGAAAAATAAAGTATAATTCTATAAAACATCTGATACATTTCAATCAGCCAAAGGGTAAACTTTCAATCTAAAGCAAAATCAAATAATGAAGAAAGATAGAAAATACAGGCCTGTGCATCTGTGATCTCTTTTTGTAGCAAACGTTGTAGAATTTTCCTCATACTTTACAAGATTTATCTCTTTGTAATGGAAGCTGTCATTAGCTGATTTTTTTAATTCCGAGCATTTGATTTATCAGCTATTTTCAGAATTTAAACATTTCTAAAGTTCCTTTATCTTCAATGTAAAATTTAGAATGATTTGGATTTTCCTCACAAATTTTCACTAATTGCTTGACTTTTACCTGGAGAGATTCTTCCATGATCTCAATAATGGATATCATATTTTAATTATAGTAGGTTAAAAATCATTGTCAACCCCAAATATTGATTAAACCACTACTCTGTGTGATAGGGCATGCTTGTTTTTATTCCTTTAGGTTTTTTCTTATTTATTGTAATTTTTTTCATTTTGCTGTGCTATGGATAAAGCCATGTTTATTAAGCCATCTGCAAAGATAATGGTGAGAGGTGAAATCTTTATAAATAATTATGTGTATTTATCAATGAGATCTTTTCCTAAAGATTATATATTTCTTTTAAGAAGGATATGTATTCTAAGACAAAAAACACAATGAAAAAATATATAAAAAAAAAAAAGAAGCCAGGCGTGGTGGCGCATGCCTTTAATCCTTGCACTTGGAAGGCAGAAGCAGGTGGATCTCTGTGAATTCAAGGCCTGCCTGGTTTACAAAGTGAGCTCCAGGCCAGCTTGGACTAAAGGGAGACCCTGTCTTAAAAAAAAGACCAAAATTTAAAAAAGAAGGATATGTATTCTAATAGTCAGTTTTCAAGCAGAAAATCTACTGTCTCAATTTCAAGAAATACTAATGTCTTTCTTAGAGTTATAGTTGAGATAACTTTTTGATAACTCTCTCTTTACTTAGGTAATGCAATCATAAATGTTGGGGTTGTATGCAGATATTGCCACTGGTGTTTCCATATGTTACTTCTGAACTGTGGCAAATATCAGTATGAAACATCAGGAAATAGCATTTATTTAAGGGTGTTTCAAACAGCTTGAATTGATTATCGACTGAATCTAATAAATTCCTATTTTTAGCAAAGGTATCCAAATTCTCAGACAGTATTTTCTGCTGTGAACTAGAACATTAAAATGTTCCTCACAATATTGTTATTGAAAATAAATTATTACCAGTAAAGAATTTAGAAGAGGATCTAAGGATATATGACATATTAGTATTAATATTAAAATTAACTAGGTTTTAGTTTAGTTTAGTTTAGTAAAATATTTTTCTTATAGGATACACATCCAGACATACTGTATTTTGTAAGGGAAGTGTTGCTTTAGCATGTAAGGGTATTACATGATTTGTAATCCATCACATAAGACATATCAACATCACATTCATAAGATAGTGTTTTCATGGGGCTGGAAAGATGGATCAGCATTTAAGAGCACCAAATTCTCTTGCAGAGGACCCAGGTTCAATTCCCAGTACTCACATGGTGGCTAAGAACCATCTTTAACTCCAATTCCAGGGGAATCCGTCTCCCTCTTCTGACCTCCACAGCATTGCATGACACAGGTGCAACAACCTACATGCAGACAGTACACTCATACACATAAAAAATAATAAATTAAAAAAAATTAAAGATAGTGTTTTCCTAAAATATCCCCTGATAAATTCTAGCTGTGAAAGATTTTATGGAAAGGAAACCTACTTTTTTGAAAGTGTTCCATATAAATCAGTCATTTGGAAAAGTCACTACCATTTAGTGTATATTAAACTCTGAATAAAATGCTATAGTCAAAAAGAATGACTTAAAGCCCAGTAAGTTTCAAATCTATACTGCTATAATAATCATATGATTATGTATACAAGACCGTACTTTGTAATCATTCTATTCAAGTCCAGTCCTATGGAACACTGGGAAATTTTGCTCTGAATCCCCATGTGTCTTTTTGCCATAGGATCAAAGGAGAAAGTAAAAGATATACTGAAAGCTATGAACTACTCTCTATGTGCTGAGAGTTTTGTAAGTATCCCAAAGTTTGACTACTTATTAAAACTCTGCAAACATCTTAGGCTGCAAAATATTACTAGAAAACTAACTCTTAAGTACTAGTTTTATTATTAGACTGCTGGTGATTGCTTCTTCCCTTCAGGCTAGAAACATGCTTAGAATAACCTTTCTAAAGGTTTCACTTCTTTTTAGGAACCTAGGCAATGCAGCCATATACAGAATATAAGAAACTTTTAAACTACAAAAATTAACAAGTTATGTAAAACCTCAAATTGCAGTAGAACTTCAAGGAATGTACTGATGGTCATGAAATCATTTTCTCACCTTAAACTATCCTTTGTTGCACCTATTAAAAGCGGACTCAGCCAAAACCAGTTTTTCCTCAGTCAGTATATTTTGAATTTATAAATGTTTTTAATTGAGGTACAGATTCTTTTAATATAAGAAAATATTTAAGTAATTAATATTTAATGTTCACTTTTAATTGATATGTTGCCCATGCATAAAGCAAAACTTATTAAATTTATAAATAGAACCTTGAAGAAATAATAATTTGAGAAATAGATGAGAGTTACATTGGGTTGCTCTATACAAATCAGCGCTATAATTTGCTTTCCATTAGCAAATTTTCTGCACTCCATGCATTCCAAACTAACTTGAATAAGCAAGTAAGTTTTGGGTGAAAACATAGAAATAGACTAGAGGTCAAAAATATCAAGTCCAACTCATAAAGACTTTATAGTAGAAAAAGTTGAAACCAAAAATATGCTCTTTGATTAAATTCAATGTACATATTATAAGCTCAAAGTTGCTTTTGTAGATGTGTTGGTGTATTTTATTTCTATAAATTCTATAATTCTGGGGCTGGAGAGATGGCCTAGTGGTTAAAAGCGCCGACTGCTCTTGCAGAGAACCAAGGTTTGGTCCCTAGCACCCACATGGCGGCTGAGAACCATCTGTAACTCCAATTCCAGGAGAACTCCAGTTCCAGGGGAATCCGACACCCTTTTCTGACCTCCACGCATTGCCTGACATGGGTGCACAAACCTACATGCAGACAATACATTAAATAAATAAATAAATAAATAAATAAATAAATAAATAAATAAATAAACCTCAGTTTTTCTCTCTCTCTCTCTCTGTTTAAAATAAATAAATAAATAAATAAATTCTATAATTTTTCACTTCTGCATGAAAGAGAAAAGAATTCCATCACTGTAAGGGTTACAAAAATAAATTATTCTAAAAGTAACCTCTGTCTTACTAACAGGAGTTTTAGAACATGTATCAAAAATGTCATACAACTCACCCAGGCACGATGGCACACCCCTTTAATACCAGCATTCAGGAGGCAACAGCAGGTGGATCTCTCTGAGATGAAGGCCAGCCTGGTCTACATAGTGAGTTCCAAGCCATCTAGGACTACTGGTAGATCTTGTCTCATACAACTCAAACTTAGGTACTATTTGAATTTTAGTTGTTTCTTTTTTTTTTTTTTTCTTCAGAAAGTGAACTGATTTTAAACAAAAGAGAGTTTACAGACAATTCATTTCCAAGCTTTTTTGAGTGGTATTTTCACTAGGAAATAACCTTTTACATGACCTGTTAGTAAGAGATGAAAAGTTGCTGCTTTTTTCTTGGTGACCCTTCCTGTCGCAACAAGGTTGTGATATATACTTCTGCCAAATATTTTAAGTTTACTTTGTCTCATTAGACAGTCATAGCTTCCACTGATATACTTCAAATGCTCAAGGTCTCTCAGCTACCTTTACTTCCACTTTAATGATGCCTTATCAGGCTAGTGGTTCACTTTCACATAATTGCCAACCAATGAAATGTTTATAAATTAGCTTAACTTCTTTGGCCACATTCTTTGCTTAAGTGTCTTTCTGTTCAGTAACAAGAGGAATAAGAAAATAAAAAGCTAAATTGGATTTTATCCAGTGAATGAGTTATGTCTTGT
The DNA here is from genome assembly GCA_009823505.1 of Rhizomys pruinosus. Classification (NCBI taxonomy): domain Eukaryota; kingdom Metazoa; phylum Chordata; class Mammalia; order Rodentia; family Spalacidae; genus Rhizomys; species Rhizomys pruinosus. Next base: position 634,498 of record VZQC01010591.1, on the reverse strand, counting down.
CTTGTTTTAAAGCAGTTATCAAAAAAAGCCTTAACCAACCATAAGAGGCCTCAATAGAAAGTCTTCCACCTGAGAACTAGAAGGGGCTGTGTTCTAGAAGACGAGATCAACTGGAAATAACCTGGGTCTCATAAAGTTTCCCATGATCTAATTGAACAGCAAGTTCAATATGCTGTAATTCTAACAGCTTGTGAGAAGGCAGGAAAACTCTTCTGAAAAAAAAAAAAAGAGAGAGAGAAGGCTTCATTAACCTGAAATGTAGCAAAAAAAAAAATTGGAAGTGATTGAAAAGAAAGATGGAACATCTCTAAATAAGAATACAATCATATATAGACAGTTAAGCACAGTCTAATGAAGATATCAAGATCAATATAAAATTGAGGAGCACAAAGAAAAAAACAGGAAATACATAAAGGAGCAAACTATCTAAATGCTGCATGATGAGAAGGCCATACATGTTCTAGTTTCATTTCTGTTCCTGTGATAAAACATTGTGACAGAAAGCAACTTACTGGAGGGTTGGCACTTCTGCAGTCAGATGTAACTGGATCCTGCGGGAAGAGGCAGCCGCCAGTGGCTCCTCCCTGGGAAACTGGCACTTTTCACCGATGCCAGCTGGCCACAGAAATGTCCACTCCGTAGCCAAATCTGAGTGTCTAGCTGCCTCTCTCAGGTTCTTCGCCCAGAGGAGAGGAAGAGATGGCCTCCCCTTCACGGCTGCACGTCATTAAATACTTTCACTAGTCATGACCCCAGGACTGGAATTTCAGACTAGTGGCTGATTGCCTATCACTAGGCTACCCGCTAGCACACAACACTCAAACCTGATGGGCTTGCACTTATGGAATAATGGACCGGGGATCCTGTTAGGTGGTAAAGGTAATGAAGAATCTGTTTTAGTGCACGCAGTACATCACATATATAGACAGAATGACGTTATCTTTCAGCAGCCACTCCTGCATCATTGCCACCTGTATACCCCGCCCTGCATCACATGCTGCGTCACAAGCTGTGTCACCAGCTGCTACTCTCTCCCCCTGAGGGGTGGGGCCAGATATGGGCATGCAGGTGGGCAATTAAGATAATGCTGGTGACCACCTGACCTGCATTTGCCTACAGCGGAGAAATGGTTTATTTATAATTCCAGGTACAGTCATTCTTTTTAAGGAAGCCAAGGCAGGAACTGAAGCAGCTAGTCACAGCACATCCACAACCAAGGACAGAGAGAGAACAGAATAAAGGCATGGATCCTCCCCTGCTGCTGCTTATGCATTCAGTTTTCTTTGCTCACAGATTTTAAAGCCCAGTTTAGGAAATGATGCTGGCCATATTCAGGGTGGGTCTTCCCACATCAGTCATCAGATAAGGCAGTCCACGACAGACATGCCCACAGGCCAAAGTGATCCAAATAATTCCTCATTAGGTGTCTGGTGATTCTAGGTTTTTTGAAGGAACAGTTAAAAACTAACCAGCACAACATGTATAATAGTAATCTCAGGAATAGAGAAGAAATTCTAATAACTTCTGTCTGGCTGTACTGCACATACTGTGATGTCATGTCTCTAGTACACTGACTCTGGCAAGGAGCTTTTGCAGTGGTCTCTTTGCAGACCACTGTCTTGACTATGCTGTAAAGAATTCCTCCTTTACTCATCTTTTTACTTATTTCTTGCATGGGACTGTCCTCCAATAGCCAGATCACAGACACACACTATCTCCCCAAGTGTGGTTGCACTTTTTCCCAAGCGAGGTTGTACACGTTTGCATAGGTGTACGTGTTTGCATTAGCTTGGTGACTGTTAATCTCAGCAAGCAAGAAGGGGCAGGGAGAGTCAGCCATACCTGCCAACTAAGGAGTTGCCCCTGCTTGCATGAGGGGGAGGGGCTAAGGATTTATAAACTGAGGAAAACAAAGGTAGGTTCTTTCATCTTTTTGTGGTACTCTGGGGAAGTCTCGATCTATGCATGGATGGAGACTTCCCACTGCATCCTTAAGATGGGAGCACCCACATTCCTGCATGTGAACCCTCACTCGGTTTCCCTGCCTTTAGTTTGGTGAAATTGGACCTCTGTTTTAGAGACCAACGGAGGAGAGACCCAGACATTATTTGTGCCATCCAATGGATTTTAACGATCCCATGGGTGCAAGATACCTGAAACTGTATTTTTAAGTTCAAGGTCAATGTTCTGTGTACTTTGACATCATTGTCATAGGTTGAGAAGCAAAATTTTCAGTTATCCAGTGAGAACATTTCCAGCCAAGGTCACACAAGATGCTGTCTCTCTTCTGACTGCAGCCCTCATAATAGAAAACAGCATTTTGGAGATCTATCTAAAGCTATGTTTTTTCATGCTTATGCTTTTTCTGGCTGATATTCCTATTTAAAATGGCTCTCAATTTAGTGCAAAATGCCACCTTGTGTTCCAGGCAAAGGAAATCTATAATGTGCCTGCCTTATGAAAAAAAAAATTCGAATTGTAAATGAGCTTCATTCAGGTATGAATTACAGTGCCATTGGCCACAATTTAAGTGTTAATGGGTCAACAATATGGTTCATCCACAGAGAGGAAGAAGAAATTTACCTGTTTTCCTGTGGCTACTTTTGAAAGCAGTAAGGTAATGACTATAGTTCATGAAGAAGCTATAGAAAAGACAGAAAAATGGCTAAATTGGTGGATTCATAAGATGAGTACCGATTATAAAGCATAGCTATAAGGTTAAAATCCAGAGTATCTGGTCACTTTAATTAGGGCAGGAAAATGTAAAACCTTTTTCAACCAGCACTGGGTGAAGGACACATTTCCAAAGGCAACACTGCATGAAAAATGCTAACTCTGCAAACCTGGCATATTCTGCAGTCAGGAAGATGAAGCTACCTATTTACAATCTGCTAAATTTATACAGGAAAGCGGTATGTTGAGAAACATATTTGTTTAAGGATGATTTTTTTCACAAAAATACTAGCAAATGCACCTTTATAATTATCTATAGATATGTGACCCCCAGAACTCCATTGCTATTCTCCCTGGTGCAGTTCAGTATTTACTAAGACAGCATTATGGTGACTTTGTTGAGGCAATCTATGTTGATTCCCCAGAATCAGTCTATTGGCAAAAGATTTATCCAGTAAAATATCCATGTGGCTACTTTCATTAGTTTTTTAAAGTTTCATAATGCTAAATATCATCTGAGCACCTGGTATTTATCATGGTTTCTCAGGCCTCATTCCCAGAAATCCTGATTTCATAGAACTGCCCTGGAAATACGTAGCTAGGTGAGTGGGCAAATTGGATGCAGGCAGTCGGCTGTTGGAGAAATACCACACAACAATAAAAAATTATTTGCAATTTGCTAAGGAAATTTTATTATGAATCAAATCTTGTGCAATTAGTTGAGCAACATCATGAAACACCACTGATTCACAAATACCTCTTTGTACTCATTGCATTCAGAAGATATCAGTTTCCTCTCCCTTGATCCCATAGTCTATGTAACAGTGAGTGGTCCAGATCCATAACGGCTGCCATGTTTTGAAATTGGCATGAAGGGGGACATGTCAATCACTTGGCTCAGTGTCAGTCACACTAGAGCAGTTTCAACTTGTGATGACTATTTAACAGAGTGCATTTTATGATTACGAAAAGGATAGAATTTAAACATACTAGCTAATATACACACATACTTTGATGAAGAAATCATCATGGTAATTACCTTGGTTAATCTTTTAATTAAACGTATCAAAATATCATACATTATCATCTATGGTGAAGTATGCACAATATTATTTGAAACTTTAAAAACATCTTAGAAACTTGATAAATTTTCTCTACATCTGTCTCTTTTTAAAAATGGAACACTATTGAAAATTGTTTCAAGGCTATTTCTTTCTTCACAAAGACTTAGAACAGCTTGTAATATAAATGCATACAAACAATGTTTTGGTTTTGATATATATGAATTACTGGTCTTAGTTGGGTGGTATTTTTGGACAAATAAAATTCCGACTGGAATTGGAACAGTTTGGAAAAATTTAAAAAATTCATAGACTAACAACACATTGTTCTGTCATTATTGATATCTTCTGAATTATACAAACGTAGTTTACTAATGTAAGCATAAATTGGAATAGAGAGATTGTTCTATACCTTTTGTCTAACGTAAGCACTTTATGTATTGATGTTCAATTTGTAATATATACTTATACTATGATTCCCATGGTAAGACAAAATTGTGACTGTTTGCTAGAGATATTTATGTAATAACATTTTGATTGATTAGCCAGGCTAGGGAGCAAGTCACTACTTTTCTTTATCTTGTGTTTTGAATACAACATGTTCACATTTGCTGATTACATTTGCAAGGGCTTTCTACCATCTGTGCTCTGTAGTTGCTGGAAATGTTAAACCCAGAGGGGAATAAATGACAATAATCATTAACACAAAGCAAAAATAAAGGATCTAAATTTGCAAGCTCAGAATTTGCCTACGGTTTATGATTAATGAAGGCAAATACACTCTGAAAGCTGATTATGTGCTTCATTTTATGTGACGCCTAAGGGGCTTCAGCTTAAGGGAAACAGTATTGGAATCCCTCAAATCTTAGAACAAGTACAATTTGTTTTCCCAGATGCATTGATTTTTGGATAGTAGTTAGCAAACTGAATCGGCAATAACTCTTACACTACAATGCATTTTAAGCAACTTAAATGTATTTATGGTCTAGTCCCTAAACTTAGCATTGTTTCATCCAGTAAAATCAGATATCTTGATTCTTACATTAGCAATACTCCTGAGGTCAAATAAAAATGTATCATCATGTAATTCTTGAGTTTTTTCAAGCTCTAATGCATTTTCAGAGTCTTTTTACAAGCTCTAATATCTCATGGATGTTTCCTCTGGTTTTATTTATTAAAGTAATCACAAAATTTGTTTAACAGAAATACCTCAGTATTTCCTTCACTGTGGTTGATCTCAACTGCTGAACCGTTAGCTGACATATCAAGAGAAATAATGCTTCCTTTTATATTGTGTATATCTAATTCATGTTCATTTTGTTGTTGTTGTTTAAAAGACAGGGGTCAAGGAGATGGGTCAGTGGTTAAAAACACTTGTGCAAACATGAGGACCTGAGTTCAGAAAGCCAGTACCCATATAAAGATGCTGATATAGTGGTATGTACCTATAACCCCAGCAAAGGGGATAGGTAGACTGAAACTTGTTGGCTATCAGCCTAGCTGAAAAATGGTGGACTCCAGGATCAAGGAGGTACTCCATCACAAGGGAAAAAAGAGAGTGAAACACGTGTACACACACACACACACACACACACACACACACACATTACCTAAATAAATAAATTCACCTAAAAAATTCAACTATCTTTGTCACATTTCACCATGGATTTATTTGTTTGACAGATATAGGTATGCTGGTCTTTTTTACATTTGTCTTTGATTCTATTTGTTTATGATAGTTAACATAAAATCTCAGAATCTAAACTATAGTTAACAGTGTCCCTTAACAGTTTAAAGAACAGAATTAGTAAATTTATATCTAAATTAATTTAAAGATTTTATTGTAGTTTACTTATATGTGTATGTGTGTCTCTGTTTGTATGAGTGTATGTGCAAGGAGGACAGATCGGGTGTTGGATCCTTTGGAGCTATAGTAACAAGCCACCTAATAGGGGGCCTGAAATCTAAACTCTGACCCTCATGATTGAAGAGCAAGTCTTAACTTCTGAACTACTAAGCTATCTGTCCAGCTCCAAGACAACATTATTATTATTATTATTATTATTATTATTATTATTATTGTTATTTTCTGAGACAGGTTCTTACTATGTAGCCCTGTATGGACTGGAACTCACAGAGCTCTACTTGCCTGCTTAGTACTGAAATTAAAATTGTATCTTACCATGCGTTACAAATACCAACTTCTTTATGTAGGAAAAAGAAATTCCTAAGCATAAAGCTTCAACGAATCTATAATTTTTAAATTATTTTTAAATAATAATATCTATTTAGAATTACAATTTTGATTCTGCATTTATTATTTTATGCTCTTTATCAATCTACAAACTCATGAAAGATAGAAAAAGGATTACATAATAGATGTAATTTATATATGAATAGTTATGTAATTATATTTATAATATTTAAAATAAATTATAAAGTATGTCATTTATATTATATATTCCAATGTGTTATTATATGATAGATAATATTATAAAATAGTAGACATTGATCTTAAAGTCCATGTGAGTTCCTTGCAGTAATATGATTTTTTTCATTCATTCAATTTATTGTTTAATTGAAAGCAGAAAAGAATCAAGAGTTGAGTATTTCAAACAATTAACATTGTGGATAACCCATTGGACTTGGTGCAGGTAGGCAGTTGTGCAGTGAGGTTGTAGATATGTTAGCCACATAGACCCCTATAATACATAGATAACCAACATCCATATGATTAATGAAGTGTAAGTGAACAAGAAGGGGGCATAGAAGATGTTTAAGAGCTAATAAATGGTCATAAATCATTAAGAAATCAGAATATATGATTTAAAAGTTATAAAATGTATCTTCTAAATTTCCCAATTGACAGTTTTCAATTAAGTAAAATAAGATGTTATGCATTCAGTAACATAATGTTTTTAGGACTTTTTAGCAAATCCCCAATACCGTTGTAATTTACCTTTACACGGTCCATGAAAAAGTCATTAAATTCCATTACTGGAGACCCCATATATTTAGAATAATAGAATAGAATTGATATGTTTACATTATTATCTAGTTACTTAAATTTTTATGCCAATATTTATAGAAATGTTTAAAAGTATAGTTTGGCTCTTTTTAAATATTTGAAAGCAAAATGCTCCCTTTTTATTGTTCTAGAAAATGTAAATGAAATAAATTGCAGAGTAGAGGTATTATGTAAGAAAAATGATCCATGTGAAGACTGGAGTGGTAGGGGGTTCATAGTGCAAAAGAGGGTTGTTACTTTACACAATTTTAAGTATAGTGTCTAAAATAATATAGACCCTCATTAATGGTCTGTAAAAATGATTTCATGATTCTTGTTTAGTGCCAGTTTATGTGGCTTTCACTAATTGGTGATCTTCTTTTGTACTTATGCACAGCGATTTTTGTCAGAGTACCAAGAATGCCATATAAGTCAAATGTGGAGGTCAGTACTGGAAGAGAATTTCCAGATGACAAGCTCAGTTCATCACAAATGTAAATTTATAGCATTGTATTATCCCCAGAGCTTTCTGTTTCCCAGCTCACATGCCAGCCCCGCTGGCTAGGGAGCATGATTAATATTGTGACTCAAACCCACCATTAAAGTTTAGGATGACCTTGCAGTAACTTTTTGTCAAACTTGCTTAGAATCATTAGGGATATTTAAATTATACTCATAAAAATCTCAACATGGATGATATGTACTTTTACTTGGAATCATTAACAGAACATATTTATATTAGGAAAGACAGAATATGTATGAAATGGCTAAGTATTAAGAGTATTATTACAATCAAAATGAATTTTACCTCAGTACCCATATATGTTATAATCCAGAAAGACTTAAAACAAAATAAATATCAAAAACAAAGGCCAAAACAAACTATATTTCTGTCATTAGCACTTAATGTCCTTCAAGAATTTTGGAACAATCTGTTTCAAGAATAAAATTATGATTCTTTCAAAAACATTTATATACTTATAATAGTATCATATCAAAGCACTAATGTAAAACATACAACATATTTAAAACAAGTTTTATATAGTAAAAGGCTGTCTGACATTGAAAAATTTAATGATAATTCTGGTCAGATATTTCAGTTATTTATAAAAAGGAACATATGAAAAGTATATAATTATTTTATGGACCAAACAACTATTTATAATTTATATTTATTTAACTTAAATTACACTTCAACATTCCAAATTTTGTATATATTTTCTCAGGTAATATTTACATATATATGACATATTTTATATATAAATAATGAGGTACACAGATCTTACTGAGATTAATAGTTTGGCATACAATGCTTATTAAGATATAACATATTTACCAGGTTATATAAGGTTCTCTAATATTCTCTAATACTCCTTTCAATTGCTTTATCCAAAGCTAGTTTAATATTTATCACCATAGTTTTTCCTGTACTTGAACTTCATATAAATATAATTATTCAATATGATGTTTTCTATGAATTTTTCACTTGAATTCAAAATAATTTATAGTCAATTAATTTCAATAATATGTTTTCTAGCATTTTTTAGCAATTTATAGGATTGCCCAAATCTTATACAATTGATATTTCAATTATATTTTTTGTTTGACCAGTAAGTACACATAGGCAATAAACATAAAGAGTGTCCATATAAACATAATTATTTAAAATCTGAGTCCAGTTTTCGGCCAACTCAGGGTCCCCAAGTCCAGTTGAAGAGGTTTGCTTACAGAAACATGTTGATCAAATAACAAGGAACAAAGAACATAAATCCAGTCCAATTTTGCTATGATCTCATAATTCATCCCCTTCTTTTGGACGTTACAATATTTTTTATTTAATTAAAATTTTTACTTAGCACCTACAGTGTACCAGAATTACTCTATACATTTTGATGTAACTATATAGCTATCAGTCCATCTACTTTCATTAAATTTCAGCCCCTCAACTGACAAGTGGATAGAGAAAATGTGGTACATGTACACAATGGAGTTCTATGCAGCAGGAAAGAAAGACAACATCATGAACTTTGCAGGTAAATGGATGGAGCTAGAAGATATTATATTAAGTGAAGTAACACAGTCCCAGAAAAAAAAATGACGAATGTTATCCCTCATATGTGGATGCTAGTGCCAATAACCCAGTTATAAATATTTTTTGTGGAGAGGGATGCATATTAAAAGAACAACAACAAAAAGACTGCATCAGAAAACTGACTGAAATGGTGAATCAGGAAGGGTGGGAGGGGCAGGAGAGGGACACGGGCATATATTCGCTTAGTGTATATTTAATTGACGTGAGTTCAACAAGTATCCAATTTTGCCCAGACTCTGTCTAAAGGTTACATGGTGTTTTAGGACTTAGTAAAAGTAAATATGTGTATATTAAACAACATTGGTTTAAAGGTACTGATAAAAACTATAATGCACCTGACTTAATTGGAAATATAAATTATCGTTGTCCACATTTGTTTTACTTAAAATTTGTATAACAATAACTTTGGGATTGGCACATACAAATGTTCGCTATAATTTTTCCGTTGTACAGTATCATCTTGTAGCATTCTCTTTTACCTGTAGGATGATATAACTTAAAAAATTAAGTTTGCTTCCCAAGTTAACCACATACAGTCATCCAAAAGAGCTTGGGTGAATTTGATGAAATCTGCGCCTTGATTCCTGCCTATAGGTATGTGTACTATAACTGCCTTTTTGAGACTCATGGGTCAAAAAACAAAAACCTAAAATAAAAAGAGGGGGGGATACAGATATATATGAAACCTTTTTGTCAAAAACTTTGCAATTCAAATCTTAAAATTAACTACTGGAAAAGATTTGCATGTTCCAACAGGTCAAAATGTCACCAACTTAACGGCTGAGAAAGAAAAGATACAGCTTTGCATTATGTAGGATGTACCAGAAATTGCCAGCAGAGAGGTTGGCCTGTGTGAACATTGAAAGGAAGAAATGCCTCAGACTGCTACAAACATCAAACCCCTCTGTGGATCCTACTTGTAACAACTATTTATACTGAGTCCTAATGAAACTTACCTTCTAGGTGCCACAAAGTATTAATACGAGAGACTTTCTTACCTCCCCTCTATAGAACAAGGAGGAATATGATAATGATGAGGTGTTCTCTAACTGTAAATTGGAGAAACCGTTATAGAGGTAATCTCTTATAAAACCAGTAAAACTGCCTTCTTTAATTGACTAATAGACATAGGAACTGTGAAAAGCATTATTCTCTATTCAGAACCAAATATAATTCTAAAGTCTCCTTAAGCTATGCACTTAAGCAAAATATATTAATACAGGAGAGCTCTGATATCAGCTATAGATTATTCTACCAAGGAGATGTTGGCCAGGGGATCCAAGCCCCCCCTCCAAAAGGTAAAGGCTTCTTGCCTGTAAACTGGGATACCTGCAAGAAGAGAGGCGATAAGGCCCTGCTGTCGAAGACCTGATGTAAGCATGGGAAAGATGTATTTAGACTGCACCTGCAAGTATACAGTTAGTCTCTGGAATGCCAGAAAGTGTTACCAAAGGCCAATAAACCAATAAAGCAAATATAGGTCTTCTTGAGTCAAGCAAAACTCCTCCGTCAGCACCAGCTACACCTCACCTGCCTGGAAATACTGTGCAACAGTGGCAGCCATATGCCTGTATATCCCAAATCTAATTGGCTATTAGCTCTCTCCTTGGAGGAATAACCCACCGCTGATGCCACAAGCTTACATCCTCTAGTGGTTAGGAGATGTTATAAGCCACATAAGATCCTGTCATATTTTACAGAAAAAAAATGTAATTCATGCATTAACATATCATCCTAACATCTGTGTCTATACCACAGTAACCTACCATAAAAATTAGCACTGTTTAAATACCTATATATCTGATTGCTCGTGCTACATTAGTAGGATTGAAAGGTTATTCCTAGACAAACTGTCAGCCCATGAAAGGAAACAGCCAGAATTGACCAGAGTCCAAAACAACAACTCCAGAGAAAGTAGACTGTTTTGCTTCTCATCCACCTGTGCCCCTTTTTTAAGCCTAGGGAACAATCTGTGGAAGAGGGGCTGTGGTAGAATGTAAGGGCTGTGATTGGGGTGAATGGTGAAACTACAGCAATATAGTCTGGACACTCATTTGATCAACTTGATTGAACATACAAGCCCCCCCTGCTGGATGGTGGGACCCATGGGCTGTGTAGGTTTGGGCACAGCTGCTTGCAAATTGGTTTTACATGAAGGATGTTTGTACTCATAAATTATTTCTTATTGTTAAAAAATGAAAAAAAAGAAGTAATAGAAAGAAAAAAATAGTTCATAGTAACATTGAACTATGAGTTAGATATTACTTTATGTATTGCTAGAAAATCAGAATCAGTGTTTAATTTTTACCTTGAAATTTGCAGAAAGTTTTAATGATTACAGATAAAGAAGTAGAAAGAACAATTTTATTGAAAATAAATTATGAATGAATTCCTGGCCATTAATTTGGTTCATATATCTAAGTGCCATGCTGTTTGCTTGAGGTAATTTGATTTACTGCTACTGATCAATAAAGCAATGATGATTTATTCATAAAAAATTATTTTTGTAAAAGACCTGGTGTGGTGGCACACAACTTTAATGGCAGCACTTGAGAGGCAGAGACAAGTGGATCTCTATGAGTTCAAGGCCAGCCTGGCATACATAGCAAGCTTCAGGCCAGCTGGGATTAAAAGGAAGACCCTTTCTCAAAAAGACCAAAAAAAAACATATTTGTGTGTGCTAAATTTGCAATCCAAATGACAAAACTGGAAATATCATTTCCTATCTGCTAGTAACTCTACCAAATTAAAACATCTTTTTTGCTTTCGTGTGCTTGTGTGTTTGTGTATATGTGACTGCGTGTTAGTATGTGTTGTCTGTTTGTGTTTCAGTGCCTTTGTGTCTGTTTGAGCCTGTGTGTCTTCTGTGAACTTAGTGCCAGAACTTAGTCTGTGAACTTGACTCCTCAAAAGTATTCTCTAAAAAGACACTTTCTACTTCTTTCTCAGGCAAACTCTAGGGCATGCACCTACAATTCGATCAATAATTGGAACATTGTATTTATTTAAAATGTCAAATCTTATATAGATTCACACTTTTTTTACATAAATTTATTTTTATTTTTTTAACAAATCTAGACCCGTGTTCCCGCCCATTCCCCCACCCCGCAAGAGCTCATGCATTCTGCCAACATGCTTTTCATCTCTTTCTCAGTCTTTCTCAATATTCTCCATGAGGAAGTTGACTGTTTTGAGCAGAAGTTCACTGTTGCAGTCAGTTCTTTGATGCAGTCCTTTCTGTTGTTGTTGTTGTTGTTGTTGTTGTTGTTGTTGCCAATATGCATTATGCCCAACTGCTTTGGACAAAAGCTCAGGGGGCCCTACACAAGAAATACTTACAACAAGGTAATTGGCACTAGCATCCACAGATGAGGGATACCATTCGTCGTTTGTTTTTCTGGGACTGTGTTACTTCACTCAGCATGATGTCCTCTAGCTCCAGCCATTTTCCTGCAAAGCTCGTGATGTCGTCTTTCTTTACTGCTGCATAGAACTCCATTGTGTAGATGTACCACATTTTCTCTATCCACTCGTCAGTTGAGGGGCATTTAGGTTGGTTCCAGCTCCTTGCTATTGTGAAGAGAGCTGCAATAAACATGGCCGTGCATGTATCTCTGTGGTGGCGTAAGTCTTGAGGGTACATGCCCAGGAGTGGTATGGCTGGGTCGGGTGGCAAGTTCATTCCAAGTCTTCCAAGGGTTCTCCACACTGCTTTCCATAGTGGCTGTACGAGTTTACATTCCCACCAGCAGTGGATGAGTGTTCCCCTTTCCCCACAACCTCTCCAGCACTTGGTATCATTTGTTTTCTTGATCCTAGCCAGTCTTATTGGAGTAAGATGATATCTTAAAGTGGTTTTCATTTGCATTTCCTTAATGATTAGTGATGTTGAACAGTTCTTGAGGTGTTTCTCAGACATCTCTAATTCCTCACTTGTGAAGTCTCTGTTCAGTTCTTTGCTCCATCTATTGAGTGGGTCATTTGTTTTCTTTTTTCTTTGTTTTTTGAGTAGTTTATATATTCTGGAAATCAATGCTTTGTCAGATGTATCTGCAGTGAAGGTTTCCTCCCACTCTGTGGGATTTCTCTTCACTTCCTTGATTGTTTCTTTTGATGTACAGAAGCTTTTGAGTTTGATGAGGTCCCATTTGTCAATTGTCGACCTTAATTCTTGTGCAGCTGCTGTCTGATTTAGGAAGTCTTTTCCTACGCCTATGTCTTGTAGTCTGCTGCCAACTTTTTCTTCTATCACCTTCAGAGTTTGGGGTTTCACGTTGAGGTCTTTAATCCATCTGGAGTTGACTTTTGTACAGGGTGAGAGGTAGGGGTTTAATTTCATTCTTCTACAAGTGGTGATCCAGTTTTGCCAACACCACTTGCTGAAGATGCTGTCTTTTCTCCATTGTGGTTTCTTGGCCCCCTTGTCAAATATGAGATGGCTGAAATTGTATGTGCTCAGATTTGGATCTTCGGTTTTGTTCCATTGGTCAACAGGTCTGTTTTTGTGCCAGTACCAGGCTGTTTTTATGACTATAGCCCTGTAGTATAGTTTAAAATCTGGTATAGAGATCCCTCCTGTGTAGCTCTTTTCACTCAGGATTGATTTGGCTATTCGGGGTCTTTTGTTTCTCCAAATGAATTTAAGAACTTTTGTTTCCAAGCCTGTGAAGAAACTCTTGGGGATTTTGATTGGGATTGCATTAAATCTATACAAGAGTTTTGGTAAAATGGACATTTTTACAATGTTAATTTTCCCAATCCATGAGCATGGGAGGTTTTTCCATCTTCTGATGTCTTCTTCAATTTCTTTCTTTAAAGGTTTAAAATGTTTGTTGTAGAGATCTTTGGTGTCTTTGGTTAGGTTTGTTCCTAGGTATTTTATTGTTTTTGAGGCTATTGTGAGTGGGAAGGTCTGTTTGAATTCATTCTCCAGTTGCTTGTTCTTGGTGTAAAGAAAGGCCATTGATTTTTTAATGTTAATTTTGTATCCTGCCACTTTGCTGAAGCTGTTAATCATTTCTAGGAGTTTTCTGGTGGAGTCTTTAGCATCCCTTAAGTAAACAATCATATCATCAGGAATAGGGATAGTTTGACTTCCTCTTTTCCAATTAGTACTCCTTTAATATCCTTTTCTTGCCTTCTTGCTCTAGCAAGTGTTTCAAGCACTATGTTGAAGAGGAGTGGTGACAGGGGACAACCTTGCTGAGTTCCTACCTTTAAAGGGAATGTTTCTGTCATTTCCCCATTTAGGTTGATATTGGCTGTGGGTTTCCTGTATATGGCTTTGATTACATTGAGGAAAGATCCCTCCAATCCAATTCCTTCTAGGACTTTAAGCATGAAGGGATGCTGGATTTTGTCAAAGGCTTTTTTGGCACCAATTGAGCAGATTCACACTTTTAAACAAACCAAATAGCAATTCCTTTTAAGAAAATTTTAACTCAAATGTTATGCTTTGCTACAAATTCTGATTATAGATTTGTAACTTCCATTATCAAATAGCCTTTTATATTATAGACTATGTTCTGAATATTTCACCCAACAGTTATTCTTACTACAGAGTAATAATACTTCCTCTTAAAATTCATACCATCATTTACAACTTTATTTCTTCATTATCACTTTCAATCCCATAAACTTCCACTGCTACATTTTAAGATGTACGTCTTTTAAAAAAGTAAATTCTAGTGAAACTTCTTTTGTTTTAAGTAAAAAAGGATTTAAACAGTAATGAATTTGACTTGCTTATTTCACTGATAATCTTGCATTTTGTATAAAATGTTAAGGGTTGATTTTTAAAGACTATAATGTAATTTATTTAAGTAAATATTAATTATGGCCATGTGAGGTAACCACAGTTTTGAGTTAAAATTGGTAAGTGAACCTTAAAATGTCAAACAAATCACAACTGCTGTATCCATGCCTAGGAAGAATCTAGCATAATAGTTAGGTCATGTTGTAGGTTTTTTTCCAGCATTGTTTAATATCTTCTTTAATAAAATGCTTCCAATAATTGTATGCTAGAATCTTTTGGTACTGAACATTTAGGGTCCTGAAATAATACAAATTTATATCATAGTTTTTATGTTACCAAGGAAATTGAGGCTCTCTTCTGAGATACCAATCTTATTGATGCGAAAATTTAAAAATAGACTCAAAAGAAAGCTCAGGGGCCACTCTATTAGAATCCAAAACAAACAACAGGATGTGCAATCTCAAAATCCCAGTGGCTGCCAGGAGTGGGGAGATGAAAAGGAGGAAGAAAGAAAGTCATGATCCAAGATACACAGCCCTGTTCAGCAGTGGATGACACAAGCATTTCCATAGCAGAATTGGAGGGGGATTTGGAAATAGTCATGAAGCTTTGAGTTTGAGGAAAAGTGTGTTTAGGCTTTTGAGATTTATCCAAAACAAAAAAGTAAAAAGAAGGAAAAGGAAAATATATACTTTTCTGAGTAAGAGTCCAGGTAAAAATTTAGCAGTGCTGCCATACCTGAAACTGAGCAGGGGCACAGCAGGAGGGAATAATTACCTTGTCCATTAGAGAACTAATTATTCCTCCCATTTTCTTATTTTGTCTTCCTTTGTACTTAAATCTTTTTATTATTGGGGCCATAGGAGACCTATCAGTATCAAGGGAGAAAAGGGAATATTTCAAATGGAGAAGACCTGAAGAAGACATGGAGGGAGGGCTAGACAGGTAAAAGGAGAAAGGAGAAATAAATAATGCCTTTCCAGGGTTAAAAACCTGAGCAAATCATACTAATCTAGCAATCTATTGACAAAGCACACATACAATATATTTACATGAGTCCATATACTGAGATAAAGCCTGCATAGAAAGAAACAGTATCAGAATGGAGAAACATTCCTTTGAGTCATTGGCCAGGGTAGTCCAAGAATCTCCTAAAATTACACAGGCTATTGTCACAGCCCTTGATTGCCTGTCGGAACTTGAAGGTAAGACCCTATTGCTGAAGACAAGACATGCTTCAGAAATTGGATCTTGAGTAATGGAGCTGGATCTGACCTGGAAGCCACCTCCCCTGAAAGCTAGCTCTCATAGCTGTGAAGAGCACTATCCAAGCCACAAAGGAAGAATAACAACTGATGGAACGGCATCAGTCTCAAGAGCAACTATCCACCTCAATGACCAGCGTAGCATATGACATTGGTGCAAAATTGACAGTCTTGGGGGAGAACAATGGCTAACCAATGGGAGGAAACTCATGTGTGGTAGTAACATAGCCAGATACATACAACTGGAGAGGTCATAGGTCTTAGACAATTTCACCAAGGTTCACACATCCCTAGGCTAAGGTAATATTTTACTAACTAAAAAGTACCCTTATATTTACAGATGAATATCCTAGACACCACTCAGAAAAGAAGCTTCTTTTGCACCATATGAGAATAGTATAGAGTCTCACAACTGGAAACACACAGACATGGTCTGTGAATTGCCCATGCCTAGGTGACACATCTACAATGCAACACATAAGCCCCAAGCATCATAGAACAAGGACCCGAGAAGGCATTAACTACCTCTTAACTCTCATTTAGGAAGCTTCTCCATGTAACAGGAGACCAGGAACTCAAAAGGGCTTGAAAGAGCAAATCATGAAATTTAGGATTCTACAGAGTGTGGTTCCATTGACAGGCTGCCTATATTCAGCTTCAACCACGCAGGGCTCAGGGAAAAATGCAGAAGAGGGAAGCCAAGGAGGTGATGCAAGTCCAAACAGAAATGAATACTACAAGCTCCTTGGATCCAGTTCATATGAACCCACAATATTGTTATCAGATTTCACAAGACCCATGCAAACTCAGCTGGACAAAATTGCAGAAATGGGTAGCAGAGCCCAACCTTTGATGAGGAGATACTGGCAGCAGATGATGTTCAGGCAAGGAAGAACTGGCCTTCTTTAGAAAAGAAACTCTGAGTAGTCTGACTAGAGTTCAAGGGATGAGCTGCCACAGAGGAATGAGGCGAGACAGTAATTTGGCACAATGACAGAGGGTGTGATCTCTGGTGAAGGGGGAGGCTGCACCAGAGTGCCAAGGGAAGAACATGTATAATGATTATTAAGACTGACTGAAAAATTAGGTATGAAACACATTAAAAAATCAATAAAAGAAAAATCTTACTAGATTTTCTGTACACCAATCTCTTGTGAAGGTAACTGACATGCAACGTGGATTTACTATTAGCGAGGAGATAATTAGGAAACAGTATATAAAGTTCTAATCTATGAAGCAGATCAAAATATCTCTCCACCCAGAGCCAGAGGTAGAACTCAGATTCCTTTCTCTTGACCAGGAGAAAGTCATTTTCCTTTAATAGGCCTCCACAAATCCCTGGTCTCTCCACATTTTTCAAATGATATTTTAAACCCTAGCAGGAGCAGGTGAGATGCCTCCCTCCCTTTCTATTATAAAGAGGGAAACAGGAAGTAGATTCAAAGCCTATAATGAGGGAGGGGTCATTGTCAAAGGTCTCTATGCCTACTAATCCATGTATAGTTGACATCTCAAGAATTAAGACCCTAACATTATTTAGTAATTGGGCTAAGATTGTGGCATAGAAGAGTTTAGGGTCTTGACTTTGGCTAATTTTCAGGCCTTGAAGGGTGATTAAGCAGACCCAAGTAGAATTGGACTATTTTAGCACCTTCAGAATTGATATGAACTGTCAATGAAGGGAGAAAAAAAAATTAAGACAGCATTTGAGTACACAAGATTAATAGCATCAATAAAGGAAAAATGGGGTCCTATTTTAGGGTTTTGATCTCATTTTTGAATGAAAGTTCTAAGGAAAAAATATGCATCTTGGAATTAACTTCCTGCATAGCTGACCAACTGATTAGCTCTGAATGACTGTGAAAAGCTTGGATGTTGAAGATAAAGTGCCTATTTGTGACTTCCCATGGGCCAAATTTAGCCCCTTAATAGCCACTTATCCACCTCTGTTTCTGATTCAATATCATGTGACTAAGAGATTAAAAAAAAAACCTTTTAGGTATGTATTTGTGTGTTAGATAGCTTTAGTGTCAACTTTATACACCTGGGCTGAGGGAGACTCGTCTGGGGAATTGGCTCCATTGGACTGGCCTGTAGCCACATCTGTGGAGTATTGTCTTGATTGTTGAGCAATGTGAGAGGGCCCAGCCAACTGTAGGTGGTGCCACCATTGGGCAGTTTGTTGTGTACAGTATAAGAAAGCAGACTGGGCATGGGCCAGAGGAGCAAGCCAGTAAGCAGCATTCCTCCATGGCTTATGCTTCAGCTCCAGCCTCCAGGTTTCTGCCCTGAATGCCTACCTTACCTTCGGCTCTGGGAGTGATGAACTGTAACCCAGAAGATGTGAGCCTTTCCTCCCCAAGTTGGTGACTGTCAGAATGTTTTGTCATAGCAATGGAACTAAAAACTAGATCGATTTGCCTAACAAAAACTTAGCTCTCACCAAACAAAAGGCTAAGAATGCCATCATATAGCAACTGAGGCTTATAGCTGAGATTTCTCTTTTGCTGTAACCACCTAGTTAATGTTTCCACCAATGTATTTGAAAAATGTCTTGATTTATGACTTTTATTTGTTCTGTTACTACATAAACTTCATGAATTTGCCTTCATGCTAGAATATAGAATTTGAAGTAACCGGAATCTGTGTTCCTCCGCATGGTCACTCATATTTCACTCCAGAGTAAACTGTGCCTTATCTCCTTTGAGATGAGAGTTGTGATTTTACATTACCAATACATTCATATAATTTAAGAATGGACTCAAACAGAAGGTTTAAGACAATTTTATCATAATTTAAACAGAAGCATCCTCAGGTCAGGAAAGCTGTAAATTTTAGCAGCTTCCCTGAAGAAGAAGATGGAGGAGAAAAGGAAATGTAGTGGAAAAAACACTTGGCAGTGCTATGGTAATGGAGACAGACAGCAAAAGGGCAGTCGGAAGCTTTCCCCCTCTGCTCTCCGTGGTCACCCTGGACAGCATCATTCTTTGTTTAACCAGGATGTCACATTCCTATAGACTTTGTGCTGTTATGTTACCTGTAAACCAGGATGTCCATTCCTGTATCCTTTGTAATTGCATGTTATTTGTAAACCACTGATTTTACCACTCATCTGTTATATGCTCTTTGCTTGCATTTGACACAGGGGCAGAAAAGACCCCAGAGACTCAGTGAAGCTGCTGACTCCTACATAAAACAATCCAGGAATTAGCACGCTGGTGGGTTAGCCCACTGGTGGGTTAGCCCACTGGCATGAGCACACTAGTGTGAATAAACCCTCCCTCCTCACCTAACTTTGACCTTGGTCTCATGATTTTCCTGTAATAGAAACAAGCCATGAAGCATGTGGTGTTTGAGACACCATGGACATCAGACACATGGCAACATTAGCAAGGATCCAGAGCACCCTATTGGCAGCCTTAGTCCATTTCCAGAACATAGTCATGGACATTGTTCTCTTTGGGCCAAGGACAAGAATTAAAGCTACTGTCTTTCAGTGTGCTTGCCCTGGAACTGATGAACAGTTTGTGTCTCCTGCTTTTATCACCTGTAGCATTGCCTTAACAAACTTTGTCCCTGACTCAGTTATAGTTCTAAACCAAATGAATGTGTCCTGGCTCTTCACTTAAAAATATCTTACTCAATATATACATATATCTTACTCATAAGTGTTCCATGCATTCTTTGCACCAAGATTTATAAAACTTATGGTCAATTCATACAGACATGCTGTGTAAGAAAGAGCAGGACAATCAGTTCAAATCAAGCTGGAAAAGAGGAATTAGAAAACAATTGTGAATAATTTAAGAACACTATATAATCATTTTTCAAAATTTCTAAAATTATAAAATCATTTTCATATTAAATGTTTATTATTTCTTACTCAAAAATTAAAAAAATACTCCAAAATTTCCTAGCATACAGAGAAATCCATAATGACAGTGTGCACTGTTAGTCTTGGTTCTCACAAGACCTAAACACACAGAGATCCACTCCCTCCAGAAACTGTCAATCAGTGAGCACACTTCCTCTTTATCAGACGTCCCACCCAAAACATTTAAAAGGGTCTGTTAAATGTCATCTTGGCTGCTGGCTCTTTTCCCAGTCAGTCCAGCCCTGGCTACTTTTGAGTAAATCTCCTCAGAGTGCCTATGTCTGGTGTTTTCCTTCTATTTGGGGATCGTGCAGACATAAAACTAGCATCACTGATCAACCTAACATAATGGTGCCATGTACTGGGGTTCACCAATTTGTGATCACAACTTGCAGGCTACAATTTGCACTAAGGTACCATCTCATCCTGCCTGAGCTCCAGTCTCTCTGCATTCTTTCCCTGGCCTCCCTTTCTGCCTTGCAGCTCTTTCACTTTTCTCTCTCTGGCCTCAGGCCTTCTGCCTTCCATTTTTGAACCTCCCATTATTAACCAGCTTTTTGGTGCTGGTTCCTGGGCTTTGACCTATCCTGACTACTGCCTCCAGAATGCGGGATGAAGAACAAGGAATCAAACTGACCATTCATCCTGCAATTGCAGGATTCTGTGCTTACAGGCTTGGGATACTGGTTCATATTCCTGGGATCCAGTGTGGGATACCTCCTGGCTTCCAGAAAGTGCCACCAAGGTTGAGGCTTTACTCTTTCCTTTATCCCTCCATGTGGTCTGGCAGAAATACTCATCTCTCTCTCTCTCTCTCTCTCTCTCTCTCTCTCTCTCTCTCTCTCTCTCCCTCGCTCCCTCCCTCCCCTCTCTACTACCTTCTCCACTCTTCTATCATCTGGCCACTGGCCACAGTATCAATTAGATATTAATATTGTCTGGCCTCAGATGAGCACCCTAAATTCTGACACATCAAAAAATGCTTAAGAGATCTCTGCCAGGTCACTGGTGAAAACTGGTCTAATTACCAACAAATCCAGGGCTTCTTTTCCCTGTTCCCATCACTCAGTCACTAGGAGTTCCAAATTATTGAATTCTGGGTACTCTTTACAAATAGGGCTCCTGTTGTCTGAAGTTTACGTCTGGTGGTCCTTTAAATGTGTGTCATGCATGTGCCACCTTCCACTAGATGTTCTTCTCCCTGGACTAGGGCTCACAGCACCACAGTACTGAAAGTCTCACAACTGTCGCTGGCCAGCTGGGTAACAGTCCTAGCTTGAGCCCCAGCTGGGAGGATGAGGGAACAGTGGGAAGTGACCCAGAGAGAAAAGAAAACAGACTCATAGAGACTAGGAGTAAATTTCACAAGGGGTAAAAACTGGCTTTAATGTTGTAACAGGATATTTTATACAAAACCTTGGAGGGGGCTGGGATACGCAGAATTGGGGGTTGGGACAGGTTGGGACAGGGGGGACTTTAGGCCATTTGCTCCAGATCAATGCTTTGCCCTAAGGCATCAAAGACAGCTTGGCCTTGGGGCAGGTTTGACAGGTTTGCAGGATATCAGCAGGTGTCCAGGCTTGGAGGCTGCTTGCTGCCTCTCTTAAGTGCTTCTTCCAAAAGAATTCCTACAGGCTCTCAAAACTGTAAAAACTTATTTGATTGTCATACAAAATTGCCTACAGCTGTGCAGAATTTGGTTTCTAGATGTATGTGTCCTTATTTCTTGCCATTTAGCCTAGGGCTTTTGTGGCTATAGGGCATTTGGCTTTGAACTAAAGGGAAAAAAAAGTTTAAAAATGCCTTCATGCTCCCCCCCACACACACCCTATGGGGAAAGGAGAGCAGACTACAGGGTCTAGAATTTAGATCTCAGTCTTGTTGGGATGTAAACAAGCAGTGCTTAAACCACTCGATTTTCCAGGCAGCTGCCTTTCATAATCGGATGAAAGAATTTTCCGCCATCTTGATCTTGCTAAGGTGATGTGGTTCAAAATGGTAACACCCAGGAACTTACCAGAACTACTGAATTTAAAGGGGAACACAGTAACCTGGGAATTCCCTAGACTACAAGCATTTAATCATATGTTCTAATCCTTTTGCAATTTATTTATTGTTTTGGTTTTTCTTCTTGGATTATTATAGAAAAGCAAGCATGAGGGTGCTGCTGCTAAGGAAGCCTGCTGGACTGAGGCTTCTCTCAGGAAAATTGGTAGTTTTCACAGCAACCATCCAGCTAAGAAATTGATTATTCCAAAGCTAATGCTGTGAGATTGATTACCCCACAGCCAAATATAGCTGGTCTGAGTTGCTCACTCATCAGGGCCTCTTTGCAATGTACTTCTACTCCCAGCCGAGAGGTTGATTACCTTGTACCTGAACACCCAGCCAGGACTTGCTCACTCCTTAGGGCTGATAAGCTACCTGAAAATCCAACTGTAGGTCTGCTTGACCTACAGTTACTCCAACAAAAGGAAGTATGCATGAATTAATGAACCAGGGATCAGGATAGGTGGGATAAATCATAAAGAATCTGCTTAATCTTATGCAAAAAATTACCTATATAGGCAGAGTGACATCACTATCAAATGGCCGATCTGAAACCCCCTACAACACATCCATGGGGCAGGGTCAAAAAAGGACATGCAGTTAGGCAGTTAAGCTAATGGTGGTGGATACATATAGTCTGCATTTGCCCACACAAGATAGTCTGCCATGGTCCCTACTACCTTATAACCAAGTCTCCACTATTGGAGTTTAAAATTTTATCATTGTTTTGATCTATTTCTACATGGGACTATTTTGGGTTTTAACATTTTCCATAGATATAATTATTGGTTTTTAAAGATGGCTATCTAAAATTTTTACATTGTTTTATATATAGACTAGCTTTTAAAGAAAGTATTTTGGGTTTTGACTTTGTTCATGTGACATTTACCTATTTTTTAAGGGATTATTTTGAATTTTGACATGTTTTATATAGTATATTTACTGATTTCTAAAAAAAGAGTATTTTGAATTATTACATAGTTTTGTATATCTATATTAAATACCGCCCCTCCACTTCATTGGCTTTTCTCTATCCTTTAAATTTTAATTTCTCTCTCTTACCTGGTGGGGGCCAGATCATAAGGTGGGCTAAATAAATCCCATTTTATTCAGAAATCCACTTTGTTTCTGACCTTGACATAAACCTCTGTTGTGTTGGGATTAAAGTTGTGCTGTGATTAAAGGTATGGACCACCACACCTTGCTGGTTTAGGGAACTGTTAGGAGTGGACCCAGGCCATGAGATTTAGAAGTGCATCAGGGCCTATCCTCATACAAAAGTCTCAAAACTTCCTTGCATTTTCCAGCCAGCATGGGTGTGTTTGGTTTCTGACCCATAACATTATACTCATTTTATTCAGCTGTTTACCTTTAAGGAAATGGCTTTAGGTTTCTCTGCTCACAATAAATTTATTTTCAGGTTTTCTGTTTCCTAAGGAAACGCCATTTCTCTATGCCTCAGATTTCAGCCAGGTGAGCTCACTTTCACCCTCATAGAACTTTTTGAAAACCTCCTCCCCATCCACTGCCTACCATAACCTCAAATCAAAAACTGTTTTTCTAAAACCTTATGTTTCCAAACCACTGCCTTCTTCATAATTCTAGCTGTGCTATTTATAAAAGATCATCATAATCAAATTTTATTAATTCATATAATTATGTATTGTAGCCTTTGTTGTTCTTCCCGCCTTGACCAGATTCCTGGGACTGCGGGTTCCCTGGGTCACTCCAGCCAGCTGGTCAGTGAACCAGGTCTTAGCCCTGGAAGGGAGGGGGAGGTAGAAGCTACTGGGAAGCCTGGAGAGAGAGGAGAAAAGAAAGAACAGACTCAAGAACAAGCTGGGAGAAATTCCACAGGGGAAAGACTGAGGTTACTGGCAACAAGCAAAGGTTTATACACTAAAGCTACCATGCTCCTGGCAGGGAAGTGGGGGCTAGAGGGTGTGAAAGAGGCCAAGGAAAGCGGGAACCAACGTTGCTATTACCTTGGCAACAGAACTCCCTTGTGTATATATAGTAAGTAGGAGGTGACGTCTGCCCAATACATCAAAAGGGAGCCATCAGGATATGGGGCTTTGTTCAGGGAACAGGGACTCTGCCTATCCCAGCTCCTCAAAGAAGCTTTCTGGACAGTGAAATGCAGGGCCTTGCTCAAGCCAAACAGAGCCTCATCCCTACAAAGTATGACCATCATTTTCTTATGTCATTTAAAAACTCTCTTTAATGTCATATTTTTATATGCTTTCATGTGTTAGGATCTAACATATTTCCATGCAGAGAGATCTCACACAATTATACCATCTCCATGTGTTGTCACAAAACAAATTTAAGCTGGTCACTAAGTTTTCCTTCTTCATTTTTTGCATACCTAACAAAAATGTATTCAAAGGTCTAAAAAACCCAGGTTCTTTAATAACCTACAAAATGTTATCTAACCTGATTATCTGACAAATTTTATTTGTTAACTACCTGTTAGATTGAGCTTGCTCTCAAAAGTAATTGTTTAAGGTATTTCTTTCATTTGCCTACTTTAAGGTATTTGGATTTTGGTTTCCATTCAAGCTTGTTTTTTTATTGCTTTCAGGCCTCCAAACATCTAATTTTGACCGTTCCTTACTAAAGATTTACTTTATTTTCTTTTACTTAAAACAGTCTTCTGACAGCTGTGCCTCTATCCCTCTGGCCAGAGACCAATTTAATATGCCTAGACTCATCCATATCTGATGCTTGGACAATAGCACATGGTGTCCTCTGGGCACCTTATAGAAACTTATCCCAAATGGCCATAAGAAAATTTCTTCCCTCCAATAAAACAGCCTATAAATAGACAACTACATGTTCTTTATGTTTTATTTTATAAAATTACCATATGCTTTTGTGTATATGCCACTGCTCCAAGCCTGAAGTGTGGCTGTCACAGACCTCCCTCACCCTATAGGTTGTACTTCTGCCTTCCTCTCCCATTCTCTCTGAGTTCCCTAATACTATTTTCTTATACCCTACTTCATGCTTTTGGTATTGTCAACTGTCAAATGGTCTTTATTTTGTACTGCCTTAATAAGATTAAATATCTCCTGTCATTCCATTCTCTGGCTTTTCCCTTAATAAAACTGTTACAGTATTGTAACTTTAGTTATGGTTAGTATATTAGTCATTTTTCTGTTGTTGTGATAAAACCACCATGACCAAAGGAACTTATAAAAGGAAGAGTTTATTTGAGCTTTCGATTGACAGTGTCAGAGAATTAAGAGTCCATTGTGGCAGGAGGCCTGGTGCCAGGAGCTGGAGCAGAAAGCTGAGGTTCACATCTTCCAATGAGCACAGGAAGTTGAGAGAGAGCCACTGAAGATTAGCAAGGCTTGTTAAATTCTCTAATCCCATCCCCAGTGAGGTACTTCCTCCAACATGGCCACACGTTCTAAGACCACCCAAAATAGTACCACCAACTGAGGACAAAATGTCTGACTACTTGAAGCCTATGGGGAACATTTTCATTCAAACTATCACAATTAACTTTTAGTAAAAAAATCAGATATACAATTCCATTTTCCATCGCTTGTTGAAAATATTTCAAAAACTTCATAGTTTAAGAAATGAAGATTCAGACCGTTTGTTGACATGATAGAGAACCTGTAGTAGCTACCTCAGCCTTGGAAGTGTGAGGAAACTTATCAGGGCTGCATGCTTAAATGATGTTGCTGTTAGCACACTGGAGGTATATGTGGACTATAAAGGATTAGTGGTGGAGCTAAAGCCCACCAATTGAGCATTATCAATAATAATAATGGCAATGGTGTTCACATTATTTGACGTGTATGACAGCCCTACATATTCAGTTAAAATCCTAAAATATTTTCCTGGTTCACTCATGTTACCACCTTCCTAGATAATTATATCATTTTATATTGTCAAACTTGCAATACTTTGTACTTCTGCCTCCATTTCACTTAAAATAGCATGTCTTTATGCTTTCACACTGCTTCTGTAATTCTGTAATCCTAACGTCTTGCTTTATTAGTCAGTGAATTGGGTTAAGGTTACTATATTAAAATGTAAATGACATTTCTGAAGATGCTTTCACCAAATGAAAGCGTCTACGTTTAGCAGCAATGTATGTGGCTCTGTTCAGTGCAAATACTAAGACTCTCGTGTGAGTATGTATATGAAGTACTATTGGCTTTTTAAGAATTGTGTAATGTATTTATAAAATGTTAAGGATCTGTCAGACCTATTGATAGACAGTACAACTTCCATGAAGTGTCATCACTAAAATTAATTATTTTCATAGTTTAATTACAAGGAAATTGCATTCCACAACTAGAGAATATTGGTAATGTGCAGACTGGGGACATTTTTAAATGTTATCATTTTGACTGTTTTATCTGAGGTAATCGTTTGTAGTATTATCATAGAGAGTCAGTGTCATTATTATAAAAATTACTGTCACAACCAAAATTTTAGGTTCATTCCTTTGGCTTGTACTGCACAGCTTGTTACAGTCTCAGATGAAATGGACACATATAAGTATTGAGTTACTCATACCTACTAAAAATGTTTTTATGTCTCTCTGTTATACTTTGCAAGTGTTATTTCTGATATTTTCAAGAAAAATTATGTTTTACTTCTGGGAACCATATGGGACAGACCAAATGAAAACAGTTTCAGAGAGCTTGATTTAAGTCAACCTATTTCCTGTCTATAGCTATGTGAATATGACACCCTCCTTCCTTCTCAAAGCTATAACTCAGAGTCTGTGGGGCAGGAAAACCAAACTTATCTGTTTATAGTGAAACAGCCTTTATTTGAGATTTGAGATAGATCTAGAAGGTATTATTTTAAGCTTTTCTGTAATTTTAAGCTTGTTTTCTGGGCTATGTCTACTTAACCTAAAAATGTTACATTTCACCTTTCTTGGTTTAGAGCCATTCTACCTAGAGTATCTAAATTGTATTTATAGACCTAAACACTAAGAACAAAATATATGCTGTACTGGATAGCTTTAGTGTCAACTTGACACACCTGGGTTAAGGGAAACCCCAACTGGAGAAGGGCCTCCATTGGACTGGCCTGTGGGCATGTCTACAGAAAATGTTCTTGATTGTTAAACAATGTGGGACAGCCCAGCCCACTGTGTGCAATGACACCCCTGTGCAGATCTCTCTGTATTGTATGAGAAAAACAGGCTGAACATGGACCAGCGGAACAAGTCAATAATCAATGTTCCCTCCTAGCCTGTGCTGCAGCCCCTACCTACAGGCTCCTGCCCTGAGTTCCTACCTTGGGCTACCTAAGTAATGAACTATGACCTGGGAAATATAAAGCAAATAAACCCTTTTCTCCCCAAGTTGGAGTGTTTTGTCACAACAATTCAAGATTTATTAAAAATGATTAAATCTTTATTTACATGTTATATAGTAATTAAAATACCAAATTAATACAACTGACCCTCTTGGAGGTTTAGCAACCATAATTAAAAGCACTAATTAGATTTTGTCAGAGGGATTTAAAGGGATAATTTTTGACCCTTGTCCTCTAAGATCAACTTAAGTTCTAGGCTGCTGTAAGGGCACCTCTCTAAATGTCCTGTGACTGTGAGTCACCAGTCTTCCTCTGAAGGGAGGTCTTGGAGATTTCCAACCTGTGTCCAGTCTAAAAGGAGGTAGGTCAATATGGAGGAAAGTCTCCTCATGCTTCAAAGGAAAGCCTGGTCAAGCAAGATCTGACTTTGCCCTCACATAGATGGAACTGGTAAAAGAAATAAGCCAAATGAGCCAGGGCTCCCCACACAAGACCTGATGACACCTGAAGGTCAAAACCCCAACTGACCTTAACAGCAAAATTAAATTAATTTATCTGAGCTAGCTGTATGGTTTTAAATACCCCAACAGAAAAATATCATAAAAAAGTATAATAAAATAACATATCCTTATTACCTCAGAGATAGATGATATCTGCTGTGTCATGCTAGAAAATACCTCAGAGATGGGCGAGATCTGTGCCATGCTAGAAAAACACCATTTCTTTTTTTTTAATTTATTATTATTTTATGTGTATGAATGTACTACACGGGTTGGTGCACCCGAGTAGTGCAATGTCATGGAGGTCAGAAGAGGGTGTCAGATTCCCCTGGACCTGGAGTTAAAGATGGTTCTTAGCCACCATGTGGGTGCTGGGAATTAAACCCAAGTCTTCTGCAAGAGCAGTTTGTGCTCTTAACCTCTGAGCCATCTCTCCAGCCCCAGAAAAACACCATTTCTAACTCAATCTGTCAAAAATATTTGGGACTCACGGCTAATTCCCTTCTTCCCTAGAACCTATGGTCATGTTTATGCTGGCTCTCTTTCTGGAACCCTGTGTACTAAAACTTTCTTCCAATCCCTTACAACAGAGTAAAGGTACTCACCTCCTCCACTTGAAGAGCCTGGACAGGGATACTCCCATGGATAATGCACTTATTACACCCCCTGTTGGTACTGGAAATTCTGTGCACTGTGACACCATGCCTCTTAGGGCATCTCCAGATTTAACTAGCATGTTCTTTCAGTTGTAGAAGGAGAAATTGCAGACTAACCACTGGCCACTATTTATCTGGACCAAACTCTGGTCATCTAAAGTGACTAAGATGGAGACCAAATCCTGATTTACTAGGCTGAAATCACTCCCCCACCCTTTTTCCCCCAACTACACCCCCTATTAGCCAGAAGCAGTTACAGAAAAGAATATGATGCCCCTTCTCTATTATAACCAAAAGGCTGATCTGTTAGGCTTGGCTCTCCCAAGAACTGAGCACACAGATATCCACTCCCTCCAGAAACTGTCAATCAATTACCTCACTTCCTTTTTACCTGATGTTCAGCCCAAAATATTTAAGAGGGCCCAGTTAGATGCCATCTTGGCTGCTGGCTCTTTTCCCAGCGAGTCCATTCCTGGCTAATGTCAAAGAAACTTTCTCATAGTGCCTAAGCCTGGTGTTTTCCTTCTATTTGGATTTACACCAACATAAACCTAATACAAATGACAAACCTAATATGCACTAGACCTGTGCCTGCTCCATTCCAGACAAAAATCCACTGTGGATGTAGGAGGTGGGCAAGAATCCTCAATGCTTGCTGAGGAACTTTTGTCAATTCATAGCTTCTGGGAGAGTAAGAATTAGTTTTCTTTACCAGTGTGACAACTAGTAGGTTGACCAGATTCCAAGGGATTGATTCACACCCAAGAGCATTTGAGGAACTCAGACTCCATAGGCATTTTAAATAATGAAACTAATGAATAATAGAGAATATGAAGTGGTGAGGTATTATGGTGGGATGGGGAAGGGAATTTGAATATGTTCAATATATATTGTATGAAATTCTCAAAGTATTAATAGAAATATTTTCAAAAAATAAAATCTTAATTTGTTCCTAGTTTGAAGCATATCGGATGAAAAGAGCTACTTGTTATGATTTTGATGATCTCATGCAACACTCTTCTTAGTTATTGTAAAATGGATTGACTCTGTATTCTTTTCCTGAGATTTTCTAGTTGAGTTTTTTTTTTTTTTCATATGTTGAGTTGTGAGTTTCTGCTATACCAACAAATCCTTGTCAACTTACTAAGGTAAATTGTATGTAATTTTTTTTTCTTGCAGAAATCCTTTGTAAGCTAAAGAGCTCATCCATGTGACTGATGTGTCTTTTCAAACCCTAGTCATGGTACTTCATCAAAGCCTTTGTGTAGTATCATCTCTGCTGCTCCTGTGAACCAGAACCTTGTTTTCCAGGCTACAGATCAGAGCAAATCAGTGTTTCCCTCTTATCACTGTGCTGGGTATCAGCAAATATCTTGTTACATATAAAATGATAGAACAATAAATGTAGGAGGAGATCCAGTATATTAAAGTTCACATTAACAATGTACTACATTTGACAGGTCACAGCAGCAAGGCCCTATGTTGTTATTTTCACTGTGTCTCCAAATTACTAAAATTAGATATTTGTAGGTTGCTAAGGGAGACAGGATTGTGATTGGGTTCAAGGTTTATAATTGTCAATTGATTGGACTCAAAGTACTGAAACTCTTTAAATGTTTAGTGATAATGAGCCTACAAGACATTTGTAGAAATTATAGAAGGGAGAAATTGGGTTTGTTTCATAGTATAGCATATCTATTTCCTGTTCCTCTGTTTTCATCTTCTTTCTCCCCAAAATAATCTCAGTGTAAGACATGCCAAGTGCTTATGACATAAGTACTAATATCAGCCTAGAGGCTCAGATTAGAAATTGCAATAAAGGTGATGGAGAGATGGCTAGCCATTAAGAGCACATGCTGCTCTTAAAGAGGAACCCAGTTCAGTTCCCAGAACCCATCTTAGAAGCCTCACAATCACATCTATGTCCAGTTTCAGTGCATCTAATGTCCTCTTTTGGCCTCTGTGTGTACCTGAATACACATGTTGAATATACAGACAGTCAGGCACACACACATACACGTAAATAATAATAAGATAGGTTAAAAATATATGATTGAAGTATTATGAAAATCCTTCATTATTGTTCTCAGGTGTTTATAACTTCAGGATTTTTTTTAAACGTCCTCATGAACATTCACAGAATTAGTAAGATAAGAGAACACCAGAGCATGCAGCAATCAATGCTCATAGTCTTGACACTTTGGAGGATATCAGAACAATTACTTCAGAGTCTTCCAGATGGGTTTTTCAGATGTTTCTTCTTATATTAAACTCAAATTAACCATCTGAGACTTTTGAAAAAATACTAACATAAAATATTCTTTTTTAAAATCATTTATTATTTTTATTTATTGTGTTTGAGTGTATTGCCTGCATGTATGTAAGTGCACCCATCTCATTCAGTGATGCCGAGGTCAGAAAAGGGTGTCGGATTTCCCTGGAACTGGAGTTAAGGATGATTTCAGCTGCCATGTGGGTGCTGGGAATGGAACCTGGGTCCTCTGTAAGAGCAGTCAGTGCTCCTAGCCACTGAGCCAACTCTCCAGCCCCTAAAATAAAATATTCTAAAACAGCTTACAAACTATGCTATGTTCTTTCCATTGGACTTTATCAAGTGGCAATGTAGTCTCCATCTTGATATAGTGAATTGGATTAATGCATTAGCCTCTGACTAATATGTACTTATTAAGAATTTAGAAACTGTGATCTTTGAAAATATGTAAAAGTTGTCTTTCATCAAACTCACTTTCTTTATTTATGTACATACCCTTCAATTTGCTTTCATCATTTCTGTATTTTGTTCTTCACTGTCACTGAAGGCACAAGAAGAACGACTCTGACATCTCTATAGTTTTCCAAAAGGTACCTATATTCAGTGTGGGTAGAGCGTTTATCAAAACTACTAGGGTAAGAACTTTATCTTAAAGTTATTCTTGCTGTACCCTTTTCCCGAAAGTGTATATGCTTCCCTTATTTTCCGATTCCATGAATTGTTGGATTCCCTCTGGTATTTCTGCTTTTTAAACAGCAGCTTTATGTTCAGGCCCACTGTTTGGACTTACCAAAAATTGGCAGATCCTATCAGCAAAGAAGTCACTAAAGATTACCCATTCCCTTTATGTATATTTCCTCTGATAACATTCCTTTTAGGCTGATTGCTTCAGACATGTTGTGTTCCATTGCTTCTTACTGTATTCAAATCAGTCACAATATTGTTCTGCCACAACTCATACCATAAGGCAGCAAGAATATAAAGTGGGGCTCTTACATCTAGGGAAGATTTAACAAAACACATATAGATGGTAGTAATGAAATATATATATATATATATATATATATATATATATATATCCTCCAATAACAATCTCAACATTGAGAGAGAGAGAGAGAGAGAGAGAGAGAGAGAGAGGAGAGACAGAGAGTGGAGTAAAATACCAAATGTATCAACAATAGCTTCAGATGATATATTTACCTGAAATACATTTCTACATATTGAGAGAGATCTATAAGAATGCAAATGCAATTCTTACCACATATGGTGGAGCACATTAATCCTACCATCAGGGTGAAAGATCTGAGTGAGATAGGGCCAACCTTCTCTACATAAGGAGGTCCAGACCAGCTGGGCTACAGGGAGACTGTCTAAAAAAGTTAAGATCATTTTCTCAGTCCGTTTGGGACACAAGAAAGCTTCAGGAGTGCATTAGTATATTATATATAAAGACTATGATGTACATACGCTCTGGATAACTAGAAGACTGAAACTCTAGGTAACAGTTTTCTCCAAATTGTTCAGTCTAATTCATCTGTACCATGAACTTTCATACATTAGGAGGATTGAAAAAAGTTGTTTTATAAGTATTCACTTAGAAAATCTTTTATTTGGACAAAGAAATAAATACTGAATTAAATTAAAAATTCTTAAAACCATAAAGCCAAATAAATATGCAATTATCATTTATTTTATACTAATTGTAATTTTATAATGACCATGGAGAAAACTGCAATAATATTTTTAATAAAAAAATCTTTCACGGTACTTTATTTTGCTTTTATATAATAAAAATATTAATTTTGAATATAAATTCATTTAAAAATATTATTGTAATTTCTAAGTCATTAAGAAATTGCATATTTATGGAACAGCTTGAGACAATAAATAATTTAGTAGTAAATATTGAATTAGTAAATCACTAAGGAATTAATTAGAACATAAATGAATGAGTTTAGTGAAATAATATAACAATGTTATTCTTTCACATATACTGCTTATAACAACAGCATTTTTTTCATTTTTATTCAACACTCTCATCTGTTAGCATTCAATTCATTTTTCTATTACTTATCAACTTTCCACTTTGAGTTATTATTTTTAATTCCATAAAGCAAATAAACATATCTTTTCTTTTTTTATTTTATTTTTATTTATTTATTTATTTCTGTATGTGTATGAATGTACTGTCTGCATGCAGGTTTGTGCACCAGTGTCGTGCAATGCCGCGGAGGTCAGAAGAGGTTGTCGGAATCCCCTGGACCTGGAGTTCCCCTGGAATTGGAGTTTCAGACGGTTCTAGGCCGCCATGTGGGTGCGGGGGATCGAACCAGGGCCCACTGTAAGAGCAGTCGGCGCTCTTAACTGCTAGGCCATCTCTCCAGCCCCAAATAAACATATCTTTTCATATGGTTCTGTATTAGAATGTCTGGCCTCTACAATTTAAGCTTTATTTCACATATAAGCAGAAAAGTGATGCACAAAGTGAAAAAAATCAGATGCCAGTAATCCTGGATTGAGAAAAAAAAGTATAACATTTTGTGATTTGCTCAGAGTAAACACTTTCTGTCTTTACTGAAGTCTGCTCTCTAGGCAGTGCATTTTCTAAGTTTGAAACTCAAATTAGCATTGATCTGACAAAATAAAAAGATATGCCTTTATAGTTTTAATTTTTCTTTCCAGTTAAAGCATATAATATAAGGAAAACAGATACTAAGGGGGCTGGGAGAGATGGCTCAGTGGTTCAGATCACTTGCTGCTCTTGGAGAGGACCTGAGTTTGGTACCTGTCACACACATTACCCCGGTTTCAAGGGATCCACCATGCCTTTCTGACCTCCAGAGACATTGCATAATCCAGGTGAAAAACATTCTCATACATAAAATAAAAATAAATAAATACATAAATAAAATTGAAAAATAACCTAAGTTTGTGGAGACATGAAAAATTCAAAGTTCACATAAATACTATAACCATAAGTACTTTCCCTGCTATTCTTTCCTAAGTACAGCATACAGAGGGATACATCTATTTGGAGACATGAAGACAAGAAAGAGATAAAGCTACCTGATAGGAACACATTTCTTGTCCTTCTATTTCCAAAACATACATGAGATAGATTTAAGGGGGAAAATTAACATTTCCCACTTTCACTAGCTTCCACAATTAGGAAAAAATGAACTTCTATCCCAAAAATTATTTCACAAAATATGTATATAAGCAGTTATGTGAACCCTTAAACAGGATGAGTCAACAGAAACCAATGCCAAATACAATTAATAAAAATTCAATCAATAAAGAAAAAGTAGATCACACAAGGAAAATTACCACCTATCTGTGGATGAAAAAGAAATATGTTAAAATATTAATCATGCATTGGAAGGAATTGTAATATGTTTTAAAGTACTTACGGGGGAAAAATCCTCTTTAACTGAATTATATACTCAGGAAAGATATCCATTAGAAATGAGTGAAAATCAGTTTTTTAAGTGAAAATTTAACAATTTATCTCCCATGAAAAATGACCAAATAAGTCCTCTGTACATAAAAGGAAACAAAAACTTAACTGACAAAAAATATCGGAATGGGAGTGGAGAAAGGAGGACCCTTATGTGAGGAACTCTTGGTTCCGGGACCTGGACTACCTTATACACTGCCGATGGGGCCATAAACTAATGCAACCAACTCTCCAAATCAGTGTGGAGGTTTCTAAAATAACAAGAGTGTATATAGATGTACAATATGACCTAGTTCTACCACCGCTGGTCAACCAACATACTCAACTGCACAGCCATGTCATTCCCACTTATTCACAATAGCTGGAATCAACACACATATCAGAAAAGGATGAGTGTCCCACTTTGTCACCACTACCCACCAGAGCTATAGAAAGTTAGGTGATATCATAAGGTAGAAAAAGAACATAAAAAACCGTACAGAACAGGAAAAACTTAAACACAACTCTTTCTATAAATTCGTGGAACTAATAAGCTTATGATGTTAGAAGGGGCAGGTGGCCACCAATGTGAAAAAGACAATACTATTTATAAAATATTATTTACACAGTAATTAGATCTTACAAGCCATGAATGGATTCATTTTGCTGAAAGTAACACAATACTGAATATAAATACTCTATGTGAGTTAAAGTGTAGATACATAATTTTCATGGTTAGGTAAATAACAAAGATTGCAAGTCTCCACAAATTAATAGACAGGTTTGAATCAATTACCAAAATTTCAATAAGACATTTTGTATTTAGAGACTAAATTTTCTCTCTGGTTTGTAGGGAAATACAGGCTCTAGAAATATGGGAAACAATAAGGAATGTATATATTTACCTCAAGGCCAGGAAAATGAAGGAGAGGAATAAGAAGGTACAGGGAGCCCACATACTATGCCTTCCATATACCCCCATTTCCACACACCTTACATCTCTCCTTAGGCTTACCTATTAACCTTCCGCTATGTCCTAAAGTGCTACTGAATGGATACCAAGCCTTCAACTCATGGGCCTTTGTGGGACACTTATCTAAACTGTAACTCAGATCCTTGAGAATGATGGCAAGTAGTTAAGTCTAACATGTAATGTTAAAATGTAAATTAATCTGAGATCTCCTGAGGCCAGCAGAAGGTACCAGGGCTCAGGCTGAAGAGACTCCTCCCCTGCCCCCCGCCAACTGGGATTACGAAGGCATCTGAAGGAGGCAAGCAAAGCAAGCCTTCAACACAGTGAAGAGGCATTTAGGACTCACATTGGAATACAGGCAAGGAGAAGCCCATATGCCAGGATCACGAAGAAGAGACAACACTGGAAAGGGGCCGGATAATCCTGCACCAAACTTTACCAATCCTATGGAAGACTCCTGCAGTGGGATCCCTGTGGGGATGCCCCAGGACACAGACATCAGAAACACAATTGAGAACATATTTAAAGAACTACAAGATTATAAAGAACAAATCAAAGAACTGAGAAAAGAGAATGAGAACTCAAGAAGGACCTAGAGAGAGAGAATGACAAGCTCCGGAAGGAAGTAGAAACACTGAAAAGATCCCATGCTGAAAAAGATAAAGAAACCAACCAGCAAACCAAAGAGCTACAAGAAGAGATCGAGAAGCTCCAAAGAGAAGTAGAAATATTAAAGAAATCAGAAGAGGAAATGAAAAAGGAAATCAAACACTCATCCATTCAAGAGGAAAGGAATGGAAAAAGCCTCAGAAGCAGAATGGAGGAAGCAGAACAAAGAATATCAGACCTGGAAGATAACACAGAACACCTATAAACCTCAAGGAAAGATTATGAAAAATTTAAAAATACACAAAAGTGGAACAATCATGAGGTGTGGGACACTATGAAAAGATCAAACCTCTGCATCATAGGAATAGAGGAAGGAGAAGAATCCCAAGAGAATGGTATTGATCAGATCTTCAACAGAATAATAGATGAAAACTTCCCCAAACTAAAAATGGACAAATCAATACCAATACAAGAAGCACATAACTCCAAACAGACAAGGTCAGAAAAGAAAATTCTCCACGCCACATCATAGTTAAAATGCTAGACACCCAAACAAGAAAAAATCCTTAAGAGCCACAAAGAAAAACAAAAGGAACCTATAAAGGGGAAACCATCAGAATTACAACTGACTTCCCAACGGCAAACTATGAAAACAAGAAGAACCTGGAGCAAAGCATTCCCAGTGTTAAGGGACAAAAGATGCCAACCCAGGTTACAATACCCAGCAAAATGTCAATGAAGGAGAGAGAAAAATCTTTCCATGACAATAAACAACTTGAAAGAATGCATGTCCGGAAAACTACACTTCAGAGAATACTTGATGAATTCAAAGGACAGAAGAAAGGAGCAACCATTCCCAGGCACCTAGAAAGAAAATCAAAAAAAGGCATAACTGCAGAAGTAGAAAACCTAAATCAAAACCGCAGATGATAACAAGGCAAAAGGAAGCAACACAAACCTATCAGTCATAACGTAAATATTATGGACTAAATTCCCAATCAAAGACATAGACTGGGAGACTGGATTAGAAACAAAATCCATCGATATGCTGTCTCCAAAAATGCATCTTACCCTCAAAGGACAGGCACCACTTAAAGTGGAAGGGATTGGAAAAAAATATCCAAGCAAATTGGTACCAAAAAAGAAAGCAGGGTGTTGCTATTTTAATATGGACAAAATTAGACTTCAAAGTAAGAAGATCAGAGAGACAAAGAACAAGGCCAATTACATTTTTCATCAAAGGAACAATTTCAGCAAAGAAGATTTCACAATTATGAATATATAATGCCCCAAATTCTGGTGCATCAAACTTTATAAAGACAATTCTCAGGACCACAAAGTCACAGACTAACCTCAAGTACACTCATAGTGGAGATTTCAAAATACCCCACTAAGTCCTTTGGATAAGTCAACAGGACAAATAAATAACCAGGAGACATCTGAACTGAACGATATGTACAACCAAATGGACCCTCATAGACCTCTAACAAAACATTTCATCTAATACCAGAGAATACACTTCTACTCAGCACCCATGTGAACATTTTCCAAATCGACCTCCATCACTGGGACACAGAAAACCCTCTACAAATTAACAAAAAATTGAAAATAATTTTCATGCATATTCTGCTCCAGACCACAGAGCATAAAGCTCAATACACCAGACAAGCCCTCTGCCCTACAAGAACACATGGAGACTGAACAACACACTCTTGAATAATGAATGGGTCAAGGAAGAATAAAAGAAAGAAAATCAAAAGCATTCCTGGAACTGATAACAGATGACAATACAACACAACCAAAACCTATGGGATATCTTAAAGCAGTCCTAAGAGGGAATGTTTATAGCCTGGATGGCCTACATTAGAAAAAACAGAAAGAGACAAGTGAAATGATCTAACTTACTCAGTAAAAGGACATTTTGAAGAGCAAAAACAACAGATGAACCATAAACACAACAACAGGAAGAAATAACAAAATCAAGCGAGAAATCAATGAATAAAGAAACAAAGAAAACAATCAAAAAAATCAATGAAGCCAAAAGTTGCTGATCTTTTAAAGAATAAACAAGATAGACAGACCTCTAGCCCCAGTTAACAAAATAGAAAGAGGGAACAAACTCCAAATCAATACAATCATGATGAAAAAGGGAAATCTCACATGGACAAGGAAAAGATCCAGGAATATCATATGGGGAAATCTTACAAGAACCTATATTTACCAAGTTTTGAAAACCTAGAAGAAAAATGGATGAATACTGAAATCCTTGGATCACCAAAGCTCGGCGAGAAGAGATCAGCAGCTTAACATATAGACCTCATAACATATGAAGAAAATAGGGATGTAGTAAGAAGCCTCCCAACTAAAAAAAGCCCCAGGCCCGGGACGGTTTCACGGCAAGAATTATAAAATCATTTCAAAAGGATCATACAACCATTATTATTAACTGTTTAGAAGGTATACAGAGGGGCATATCTCCCAAATTCCTTCTTATTGAGGCCACGCATCACTATATTACCCAAAACCAGGTAAAGATACAACTAAAAAGGAGAATTTATAGACCCTCTCCCTCATGAACACAGATGCCAAAATTCTAAAACAGGGATTACTTGCAAATCCACATACAGACCCACATCAGAAGATCATAACATCATGACAAAGTTTGGATTCATACAGATGCAGGGATGGGTTCAAATACGAAACATCGAAATCAAAACATCATCAAACACACATAAACAGAATCAAGACAAAAACACACCCTCATCATCAATTGATGCTGAAAAGGCCTTGAAAAATCAACATCCCTTCATGCTTAAGAATCCTGAAAGTATTGGATTGGAGAGATCTTCTCAAGTAATCAAAACCATATACAGGAAAACCAACATGCCAATCTCATCTCAAATGGGGAAATGAACAGAAACATTCACATAAAGGTAGAATTAACTCAGGCAGTGCCCCCTGACCACTCCTTTCAATATTGCTTGAAACACCTTGCTAGAGCAATAAGGCCAGAAAAGGATATAAAGGAGTACTGATTAGGAAAAAAGAGAGGTCAAACTCTTCCCTATTTGTATATATGATATTATTTACTTAAAGATGCTAAAAACTCCAACCAGAAAACTCCTAGGAAATGTTAACGCTTCAGCAACGTGGCAGATACAAAAATTAACTTAAAAAATCAATGGCCTTTCTTTACACCAAAAACAAGCAACTGGAGAATGAATTCAAACAGACTTCCACACTCACAATAGCCTGAAAAACAATATAAAAATACCAGAACAAACCTAAACCAAAGACACCAAAGATCTCTTAAAACAAACATTTTAAACTTTAAAGAAAGAAATTGAAAGAAGACATCAGAAGATGGAAAAACCTCCTATGCTCATGGATTGGGAAAAATTAACATTGTAAAAATGTCCATTTTACAAAACTCTTGATAGATTTAATGCAATCCAATCAAAATCCCAAGAGTTCTTCACAGGCTTGGAAACAAACGGTTCTTAATTCATTTGGAAAAAAAGATTAAGCCCTCGATAGCCCAAAACAACTCCTGAGTGAAAAAGAGCTACACAGGGGGATCTCTATACAAAGACTTCAAACATACTACTACTACGGGCTATAGTCTAAAACCGCCTGGTACTGGAAAAAAAACAGACCTGTTGACCAATGGAAAAAAACCAAAAGATCCAAATCTGAGCAAAATAATTTCAGCCATCTTATATTGCAAGGGAGCCAAGAAGAACAATGGAGAAACCAGACCGGCATATTCAGCAAGTGGTTTTGGCAAAAACTGGATCACGCACTTGTAGAATGAATGAAATTAAAAGCATCCTACTTCTCACTGTACAAAAATAACTCCAGATGGACAAACACCTCAAACGTGAACCCCAACTTCTGAAGGTGATAGAAAGAAAAGTT
The DNA here is from genome assembly GCA_009823505.1 of Rhizomys pruinosus. Lineage (NCBI taxonomy): Eukaryota > Metazoa > Chordata > Mammalia > Rodentia > Spalacidae > Rhizomys > Rhizomys pruinosus. Next base: position 595,060 of record VZQC01010591.1, on the reverse strand, counting down.
GGCAGCAGACCTACAAAACATAGGCATAAAGAAAAGACTTCCTAATAAGACAGCCGCTGCACAGAAATTAAGGTCGACCAATTGACAAATGGGACCTCTAATCAAAAGCTTCTGTACATCAAAAGAAACAATCAAGGAAGTGAAGAGAAATCCAGCAGAGTGGGAGGAAACCTTCACTGCAGATAACTCTGACAGCATGGATTTCCAGAATATACAAAACTACTACTCAAAAAAACAAAGAAAAAAAGAAAACCAATCACCCACTCAATAGATGGAGCAAAAAAAAAAAAGAAAAACAAAGAATCCGTAAGTGAGGAATTAGAGATGTCTAAGAAACACCTTAAAGAAGTGTTCAACATCACTCATCATTAAGGATGCAAATAAAACACTTTAAGATATCATACTTACTCCAATATGACTGGCTAGATCAAGAAAACAAATGATACCAAGTGCTAGAGAGTTGTGGGGAAGGGGATCACTCATCAAATCCCACCCACCCCCCCCCCCACCACCCCCTCAAATTGGTGGGAATTGTAAACTAACACACCACTTGCGAAAGCCAGTGTGGAGAAACCTTGGGAAGGACTGGGAATGAACTTGCCCCCCGACCCAGCCCTACCACTCCGGGCATGTAAACTCAAGACTCACCCCACAGCAGAGATATTTTCAGCTTCTTCCCAATATCACAAGGAGTTGGCCCAACCTTAATTTCCCCTCAAGACTGATGAAATGGCTAGAGAAAATGGTGTACATCTACACAATGGAGTTCTTGGCGCAGTAAAGAAAGACGTATATCACGAGCTTTGCAGGAAAATGGCTGGAGCTTAGAGGACATCATGCTGAGTGAAATAACACATCATCCAGAAAAACAAAAACGATGAATGGTATCCCTCATCGGTGGATGCTAGAGCCAATTACGCTAGTTTAAGTATTTATGTGGTAGGGCCCCCCTGAGCTTTTTTGTCCAAAGCAGTTGGGATTGGCATATTGGAGACAACAACAAACAACAACAACAACAGAGGACGCATCAAAAATCTGACTGAAACAGTGAACTTCTGCTCAAAACAGTCAACTTCCTCACGGAGAATATTGAGAAAGACTGAGAAAGAGATGAAAAGCATGTTTGGCAGAATGCATGAGCTCTGGCGGGGTGGGGGAATGGGCGGGAACATGGGTCTAGATTTGTTAAAAAAGTAAAAATAAATTTATGTGGAAAAAATGTAAATTAAACTCAATGTACATCACAGACTTTGATGTCAAAAACAGAATTCATTTGGTCTAAGAATAGACAGTGTTGCAAAAGTCAATTCCAAAACTGCGGAAGAGGAAAAAGTAGACTACACTAAATTGAAAACTTCTGGGAAAATCATAGTAAGAGAATGATAGAGGGGCTTGAGAGAGAGCTCATGGTTAGGAGCACATACACGGTGCATGAAGAGGACCAGACTTCATTCCCAACACACACATGGTAGCTCACAGTTCTTGGGGATCTGACACTTTCCCCTGGCTGCCTCAGGCACTGGCACTCAGGTGCACATACCCACAAACAGATGCACATGTACATATAATCAAAAATAAAAGTAATTTTTTTCAAAGCCAATGTTTTATTGAAGCTCTGTGCATTTTATACAAAATTACAAATCAAACCTAGACCCGTGCCCTCCTCCCTGCCGCCCTACCCCACCAGATCTCATGTATTCTGCCAAATATGTTTTACATCTTTTTCTCAGTCTCTCTTCAAAATTCTCAATGCAGATGTTTACTGTTTCGAGCAGAAGTTCACCATTTACATAAGTCTTTCTGTTGTTGGGTAGTGCATAACAACGTATATATGATATGTTGTTATTCCTTCTAATATGCATCACTCCAAAATATGCACATATGCATGCCACATATATCATAGGTTTTAGCACCTTCGGCTTATGATTTTTTTTTTAATTAGGCTGAAAGATGTCATGTTTGAAGTCTCCTCCTTGGCAAGTCCAAACCACCACCATCTGCCCTTGAGCTCCACACTGGGGTTTTCCCTTCCCATGGCCACTAAATGAGGTTCAGTAAGCACTGTGTCCTGTCATAAAAATATTTTTTTAATTGGAGTGAATGAAAATTGAATGCTTTTTACTATGCAAGTCAATACAAAAGGAAAATGCAAAGTTCTTGAAAGGGAAATTCTTGTGGAGTAAATGGACACATAGAAAATGAGTCAAACCACATTAAAGCACAGAATAGGGCTAGGAAGACTTCTGTGAAAGTACATGTGAAAGAATGTAGTGAGTATGCCAGATGAAGTCCAAGTACAGGAACGAGTCTGTAGGTGAAGGTCTATCAACTGCAAAGTAAGGCCCTAATTTTCTAAATGAAATTCACAGGACATAAACAACTTCTTTAAAATTTTTAAGCTTTATTTCAGCTCATATGAAAAATGGTTAGTATATGTCCTAAAACTTTTGGTGTGCGGGTACATGCATATGTGAGTTTGCATGTGTGTGTGTGTGTGTGTATTGGTTCATTTGACTGTGGGGATGTGTGTGGGACCAGAGGGTGACATCAGGTAGCTTTCTCAGTTACTTCTCCACCTTTATTTTTGCTATTCTTTTGAAACAGTAGGCCCAACCACCCTGGAACTCCCTATATAGACCATGCTGGTCTCACTCTCACAGAGAGCTCTCTGCCTCTGTCTCCAGGCACTGGGATTAAAGGTGTGGTCGAACACACTGGCATCTATCTTAATCTTTTTTTAAGACAGTGTCACTCACAAACCTGGAGCTTGCCTTTTCGGCAGGCTGGTAGGGAGCCCAGGATATCTGCCTGTTTCTGCCCCAGTGCTGAGGTTTTAGGTGTATGACTCCATGCCAGGCTTCTAACCTTGTTCACTGAGTCACCTCGTTAGGTCCCTGAAACATTTTTATTGAAATAATTATTTTATTGTCATTTAAATTTGTTACTGAAAACAAAGACTTGCATTTTTACCTTTTTAATTATTGGAGAAGAATCTTAATAAAATCAAAGCAATTGTTGCTGTTTCTGAAAGTAAAGAGTCATAATATGGGACAAACTATTAACAAATTGCAAAGCTTATGAGAAAAAGCATTTTCAAGTTATTTCACTTGTAAAAGTTAAATTATTTATCTTCTACAAATTTAATTCTATTTAAGCTAAAATCATCCATATTAAAACTGCCATACATGGAGAAAACAGTTACCATAGCAAGTAACAAAATAGTCTTCCTCATCACAGCTTTCCACCAAAGATCAGTCAAGCTGCTTTGTGATTAAAATTGCTTACATGGTTGCCCTCTGTGTCTATAGTTAGGGAAAGATATATTGTGCTTTCAATAACAAATTAAAACAATATTTCCCTGTGAAATAAAGATTGCTTTTTCTTTCTGCTCTGCAGAGTGGTAATATTATGTAGTATCACTAGTGTGGAAAGGTAAAAATGGGTTTCTTTCACAGGAGGATTTAGGGAAACTTAAAGGAATCTTCTGTCAGGCTCAATTCAAAATGATTAAGAAAAAGGTGTCTTAAGATGTCTGCAAGAGCACTGTGAAAGACTGTCTAAAAAAGTCAACACTGTCCTAAAATATTTTGCTGACTGCAAGAGAGCCAACATCATCATATAAATTTCCTTTGTCTTATAATGATAAAAAGGAATGTTTGGTTTAAAAGCAGTAGCAGTTTCAAAAAAAGTAGGAGACTTTCTAGTGTCTAGATTGTAAATATTTATGCTTATGCCCATAGATGAGCACAGCTTGGACAGAGAAGCTTCTTCTGCAGGGGCAGCAGTTAATGCAGAGACCCATAACTGATCAAAGTGTTGAGAAGAGACTGTGGAGTGCACATCCTCCACACTCGCCAGGGCTCAGGGAGCATCAGTGAAGAGGTAGCAGAAAGAATGTCAGAGCAGGAGCTTGGAATGGACGTGGAGGTCATTAACTTACTGCAGCTGGGTTACCTTCCCAAGACCTGCAAAAGATCAATCTAACAAGATCATTCAACATTCCAGCAAGAACTGGAAATGTGATTTCACCATACCAATTCCAATTAGTACTTTCTAGCACTAATTAGATTCGGTGGATTTGAGAGAGATAGGGAAGGGGGAGAGTGAGGGAGCTTGAGAGGTTTGGAGGAAAGTTAGAAGTAGATAGGGTCAAGATATACATATATGAAATTGTCAAAAATTAAATAAAATATTTAAAATAAATAAATGAATAATAAAAATAAAGTCAACTTTAATAAGCAAGACCAGTGGAGGAATGAGCAATTGAGACAAGGAAAGCCATGTATTCAATGCATCAGAGACCTCGACTCCCTTCATGGTTCTTGAGCAACAATGGCTTTTAAATATGTCACAGATTTGAGAAGGTTATGCCTTTGTACTTCTACATCAACCAGTTCTTTTTTCTTTTTTTTTTTTTTTTTTTTTTTTTTCGGTCTTTTTGAGACAGGGTCTCCCTGTAGCCCCAGCTGTCCTGGAACTCACTCTGTAGACCAGGATGGCCTTGAACTCACAAAGAGCCACCTGCCTCTGCCTCCCCAAGTGCTAGGATTAAAGGCATGTGCCACCACGCTTGGCATATCAACCAGTTCTTAAGGGTTACTCTTACACAGAACTCCTGACTTTGGGTGAAGCAACACATTTATGTGTTTCTAGGGAAGAAAGACATCATTCCATAATCAGGCACCCCACAACCTCCATAGTGGAGGTGACAACTTTGATTCTCAGAGGAGAGATATGGGCTATTCAGGCTTCAAAAGAAACACATCATATCTTACCTTCATTATTGTTTGAGATTAGTCTCCTAATTTTTAAGGGCATTAGTTTGTTTTCCCAAAGCTGTAACCAAATCCTGGACAAGAAAAAACTTAAGAGAAGAGTGGTTTATTTTCTCTCATGGCTTATTTTGGCTGAAAGTACACTGGAGAGGAAGGCTCGGGGTGCAGAGGAGTTCAAGACTGGTACAAGCATGAGCTGCATGCTCGCATCTCAGTCCCAGAAAACAGAGAAAGGGAACTGGAGAGCTTTGCCTGCTTTCTGTCATTTTTTTCCCTTCCTGTTCGTTCTAGACTCTACATGGGATAGTGCTACCCACATTCAGGGTGAGTTCTCAACCCTTCTTGGAAATGCCCTCAAAGACACAGTGATATCACAGTGTTCTTCCCAGACTTTGGGAATGATGTACTTGTCTCTTTTTTATTCAAATTATTCAGGGCAATAACACAATGTATTAAGGGGAATAACCTGCATGGTGAATTAATATCATTTCCTGTGATTTAACAGCAGATTTACTTATCCTAGGAAAATTGTATCACTATGTTCTAGGATCTATGGGTTCTACTGATTTGAAAGAAAGAATTAGGTACTAATTTAAGATAAATATTAAATCATAAGGGTTGGGAACTTCTGTCTCAAGTATTTTTCTAAGCAGATATTGTATCTCTATTGGCAAGAATTATCATACCACCCTAAGGTAACCAAGTATTTAGAGAGGTACAGTACAGTATGTGAAAGGACCAAGAATTCGGCACCATAAAGTGCTGTGGGGCAAATGCTCTTTGAATTAGTTCTTGGATGATGCTGGCTAAGGCTGTATGAATACTGAAGGCTATCCCATTGCCTAAATATATCATATTTCCAGTTAAGAAAAAAAAAAAACTGCTCCAGAAACCCAAGTCTACATTATGGGTCTACTTTCTTTTGCCATAAACTTTATGTACCATAATTTCTTACTACAAGCACCTCTGATGTTTCATACCTTTCCACATTGTAAGACACAAATGGCAGAACATTTGCATTTCCTCCTGAGTATACTGCTATGCCCTTTCCTCTTTGTGGCTTGCTCAGAGCCAGCCACTTTCTCTGAGACTGTGTAAGTGGATTAGGGAAATAACCACAATGTGAAATATTCTGATTGTAGGAATGAAAGGCCCTTTCAAATATATTGTTTTCTTCTTAAGGGAAGAAAATAGATGGTGCAATCATTTATACTTCACATTTGATGGGTTATCCTGACAAGCTCAAGATATTTGGGTAACAAATTTATTATCAGTCAGATGAGATCTTGAATTTTCATTTTTATTTTCTCAAACAAGCATGCCCCAGAGGCTAGAAGAGGGTGTCAGATCCCCTGGTACTGGAGTTATGGATTGTTATTAGCCGCCATGTGGGTCCCAGAAATCGAACCACAGTCCTCTGGAAGAAGAGCAAATGTTCTTATTTGAACCATTTCTCCAGTAGGCCCAAACTTGGAAGATACCCTTTCCCTTCTCTCAGAACCATCTGTCTCCTATAGTAATGCCGATGGAACTGTCTTAATGGAACTGTGTTCTGAGTCCATCCCCATCCATAATTTTAATCAAAACATTTTCTACAGCTTCAATTGGGGAGTACAAATTTGGCTCCACACTAATCTTTGCAGACCACCTGGCCTTTTCAGTCCTAATTCTAGAATACCTCATCCAAGAAAATAATCCTTCTCAATGTCTACTGTGTCCAGTGAGGATAAGTGCCACCTTTAAGCAACATGATATGTTTATTTTCAAGTATACCCACATTCATTCATTCATTCACTCATTCATCATCTTTTGGGTGGAGTACCAAACTAAATTTGCCTAGAAAACAAGATGAGGTGCCAAGGTCACAAAGCACATTGTTTTGCTGAGGTTAATTAGCCATTACTCAAGATTATGTCCATTTATAAAAATCATTTCCAGGGCTGGAGAGATAGCCTAGTGGTTAACTCCAGTTCCAGGGGAACCCAACACCCTCTTCTGACCTCCGCAGCATTGCACAACACGGATGCATAAACCTACATGCAGACAGTACATTCATACACATAGAAACTAAATTAATTAATTAATTTTAAAAAATTTTAAAAAATCATTTCCACACAAATACAAGACAAATAGAAGACTGTTCTGCTCCTCACCACAGTTGCTGAATCATGATATTTCACTGGAGGTTCAACCTATCTGGATATGGGAGGTTTTCACTCTTAAGCATAATACCACTGGAATTCAATGTCCACAGAAGGAAATAACTGCTTAGGTAGGTTTTAGGGTTATGCTCTACTCAGTTCCCTAAATACATGGCTAATTTCTATGTGCTTATATTATTTTATCCATTTACCAGCAAGGTACAAGAGCTTAAGTTGACCAAATTGTCAGCCACTTATATCTATTTTAGACATAGTAATATAAACTTTTGATTTATTTTATTCTTCTGATGAGTGGTAAGTAATATCTACTCTCAAGATTATTCAAGTTTTTAATACCCACATTTGTAATGTACCCACTTTTTATCTTTTTATTGAATTTTTTATGTGTTCCATACATGAATTTTCAGTCAATCTTAATCACCATTATACCCGATTCTCCCTTGGCCCTTCCAGCAGCCCCCACCCTGGAGTTCACACCTTCTGTCATTTGTGCTATTGTCCATTGTGTCAAATTTCTCTCCCTGCTCACTCCTCAGTGCCAACTCATCCCCTGAGCTCTAGTCAGCCTATCCAGAGTCTCAAGGTACTCATTTTTTATCAGGTTGTCTTCCTTTTTATTATTAATTTCTATGAGTTTTATGGCGTAATTGTGAAACCTTTCTCTTTTGAGTAGTAATTTTAATTTATTATATTCTAACTTAGTTTTTAACACTCATTTTCTATTTTATTTCTTATGTATAATTATGACATCATATCTATGATAATCTTGAAGGCATCTTACCTTCTTTTATGTAAAAGTTTGATCATTTCCCATTTGGATCATTGCTACATTCTCTTATTATCTGCTAGCTCTCATTGCTTCTTTTGAGAAAGGAAAAAGTCTGTTGTTCTAAAGTTAATGTGTTGCCGGGCGTGGTGGCGCACGCCTTTAATCCTAGCACTTGGGAGGCAGAGGCAGGTGGATCTTTGTGAGTTCAAGGCCAGCCTGGTCTACAGAGTAAGTTCCAGGACAGCTGGGACTACAGGGAGACCCTGTCTCAAAAAGACCAAAATAAATAAATAAATAAATAAATAAATAAATAAATAAATAAATAAAAATAAAAAATAAAAAAATAAAAAAATAAAGTTAATGTGTTAAGCAATATGACTCTAACTACTGTTTTATTAGAAGTATTATGACATGTTGAATATAGTTTTTCTCTTATATAACTTTGTTAAACTCTATAATAGTTGCAATGGGTATGATATCATTTATAGTTCAAGCCTATTTTCAGCCTTAAGTTCTTCTAATAATAATAACAGATTCTGAGATTGTTATACAGATCTACTTTCTTCAGGAGAAAAATTTTATGAAGCATGAGAAAATACTGAATGTTTTCACTACTAAGATGATATTTTCAGAATTACCTATTTAAATACAAGGTTTTTCACTGCGTTATTTTTAAATGAAGATATAACTGAAATCAGAGTACGAGCCACATAACCCTTGATAGAGGTTTAAATTTAAGAATAAAGAAAAGAATCAGGGGAAAAGAAGTATCAGCTTAAATATGTATTGAAAAAGAAAATAATTCCTTATTAGTTCAGCTGAAACTATAATCTGTTTATTGCATACTGAGATTAAAAATTGTCTGGGCAGATTCTTACAATAAAACTGTTTCGCTAAAATTCTTACTATATGAATACAAAGCAGACAATCATTTACTTTTGTACACGTGTGTAGTCCTTGCAGGAGCACAAACACATTGATATGTCTGTAGTGGATTTCCACATTTTAATAGTATTGCTACTATAAAATTATGATATGTGATTGCTATAGTGTAATATAAAATTATATGTAATTGCTGAGTAGTGTCACAAGTGGTGGCATTTCTGTCAAAATATTGTACAGGAAAACCAAAAATAAATAAATAGCAGACTCCCCAGGCACTAAAGATAAAGCTGAGAGAAGAAGGTCTGTTTTTAGTGTGTCGTGACAGAACCCACCAGGGTTCTTCACAGGAAATGCTAGAAAGCATATTTCAACTGAAGCAATGAACTTTAATACAAAATATCATTTTATACATAAATACATAGTATGTGATCATCACAATTCTATTTCTTCAGCAGCTGGATCTCAGGAGTAGAATGAGGATGACAGAACATAGAGAATTATGTTCCTACAGAGAAAGAAAAATCCATTATCCTCTTAATGACCTATTTTTCTCGGGCTTTCAGTTTAAAGCTAAGACATGGCCTACTGTTTATTTTGTTTTATTTTATGGGTTAAATTCATAATGTGAGCAAAAACATATAGATAGATAGATTGTTAATAATTGTTATTTGAACTTAGAGTCTGAAAACAGAGCTACAGAGATGTCTGGAAAAAAATTTGAAGTAACAGAGGAATTTAAGAGACTATGAAAGAGTGAAGAAAGGAAAACGTTAGATGCCAGCAGAATGCACAGCAGTAGACATTCAGAAATTAAGCTCAATGCAGCAGCATTTTCTGTGGTGGTCTGTACTGCCTTGGCTCATCTATCTGCACACTTCTCATATTGCAGTGGCAACAAAGCCCTCTGTGACTGATTAATGGTCTGTGTTATTGGTTTAATTATTGCTTGGCCATGAAGAGACGTAACTTGTTGGAAAGGAAGTGGTGATTTCCACAATTGCCAACTCTATTCAGGCCAGTAGCTCACAAGCTTATTACTCTCGTATTTTATATATAAGATGAGCACAAACTGGTCATTAGTTAATTTGCTGTTATGTTGCCACCACACTTAAATGTTACTTTTACAAATTTCTCAAAATTGAGTCTTGCAAACTCTCTTCCCTTGATTTTTGTAACTGATCCTGCTACAATTGAAAAAAAGAGATTATGCTTGATGTAGCATGTTAGATGTTTGATATATGTAAGTTCACATAAATCGTAGCTCAGGTCCTAAAAGAAATGCCTAACAGAAAAAGGGGATCCTAGTAAAGCCCTTAGGATTTCAAGAATTGTGCAATTATATAACTGGAAGATAAGTTTGTTCCTCCAAAGACAATAAGAAACATTTAATAGATAATATAGTTTTACAAATATGAAGAAAATTAATTGGTACAAAAACAATGACCACACTTATGTAGACTACATTTTATATAGACCGAGTGTCAGCCAGTTACTAATTTTCAAAAAATAATTTAGGAAGCTAGGATCTAAGTCTGGGTCCCATAGCATGGGATATATTAGTAAAGGATGATATCAGAAGACAAAGAATGGAGTGGGAACTAAGAAAATGCAATAAATACTCTTTGGGAAAATTTTCCAGGAAGGAAATTGGCTAATGGCATGAAACCCAATAAATTAGAAAGAAAAGAGCCATATCTGAAGATGGTAATTTGGCTGAACATAACCAAGTCAAGATGGGTTTTGTAGTAAAGTGGAATAAAGTAGAGCAGGATTAGCAGGATCGTGGATGGTTTATCAAAGAGTGTAGTCACAGTGGAGGGAATTATGTGATGACTACCTACTGGCCAATTCTTGTCCAGTGTGGTATACATCTCTATCCTTCTTATCCTCACAGACAAATATGCTCATGATCCTTAAACTAATTCAAATCTAAGGGAATCTGAAACACTCACTAGAAGAAACAGATGATACTGAAAGAATAATAATTATATGTATAGACACTGCATTGCCAATTTCTACTCTTAGAGCATCACCAATACTAATTCACTCATTTCTCCCATCAGTATCACTGTTGCCATTTTCAGATAAGCAACCTGAGGAAAAGAAGTTAGGGAACTAGCTTAACAGGCAAGACACATTGAAGTCAGAAGCCAGAAAATCCACATTACTGCACACCAGATTCATAGATTTATACATTAAACTCTTTATTTTAATGCTGCCATGATTTTCATCCCTTTATTTTTCTTTATATTACTATTATCTTGCTTATAAATTAATTAACCCCAAGTAAAAGTCGTGAAATAAACTGTGAAGACTTGAGCTTATGTGATTCTCTAATGAAACCTATTGTTCATAAATCATGAGTTAATCCTTTTAAAAAGTCTGCTTTTTCATTATTAACCCCCTCACAATACATTTTTTTATTTTTCCATATACATTTAGTTTTCATTTATAGATATCTACAAAATAAGTCACAGAATAAATAAAAATAATATGAACCATTCATTACTTTTGCCAACAAAAACAAGAGTTGAATATCATCTTGTAAAATACTTTATCATAAATATAAACAGCACAATACATAAACTGTGAACATAGCACTTTAGCCTATATCTTGTGTCCCTACCTAACCTTAAGACCTAACTGAATAATGTTTTGATAGTGGAACTAGCAAGTGTATGGCTAAATTCGGTTGAGAGCTATTAATAAAGCTTTTGAAGTAGAGAAAAAAGAGATTTCTTTGTTAGGAAGAGTAAGGATTATAAGAGAAAACAATACAAAAAGAGTGGTTCTAGAGGAGCTTCCTGAAGAAACTTTATATTCAAGCATTTTTATTTCTTTTTTTAATTTTTTAATTTTATTTTTTATTTTTTATGTGAGTGTACTGTCTGCATGTAGGTTGTTGCACCTGTGTCATGCAATGCCGTGGAAGTCAGAAGAGGGCATCAAATTCCCCTGGAACTGGAGTTAAAGACTGTTCTTAGCCGCCATGTAGTGCTGGGAATCGAACCAGGGTCCTGTGCAAGAGCAGTCAGCGCTCTTAACCGCTGACCCCCTCATTTTTATTTCTTAAGTTGATTAAATCAAGCTTCTGTTTTACTACTAAAATTTCCTTTGACTAACTGAAAGTGAAAATCACATATAGAAAGAAAAAAATTATGATTTCAAAATTATCAATTTTCCGTTGCAGTAAATTGATGTGAAGACTACTTAATTAAATAAAACTGACCATGCTTTTGATATATGATTCTAGTAAGAAGTTACCATATTTTGCAATGAAACACTGGGCAGTCTATATGACATTTATTAAATTCAGATTTTCTAATACAAGGCATGCCAAAACCTTAACTTAATGAACACTGATGGGTGATGTTAATCATTTGTTCCATGACAGCTCAAATAGACATATTTATCTGAATGATTTCCTGTTACATGGTATTCAAAATAAAACAAGCAATGTCATTGAAGTCAAAACTGAATAAAATTACAAAAAGAATTCTATATCCTAATTCTTAAGGGAAAGTAATATTTAATTGTTTCAAAATAATATTCTCCCAGTTTAGAGGCAAGGAGCCTCTACCTTTTGTGGGGGCTTGGATCCCTTGGCCAACATCTCCTTGGTAGAATAATCCATTGCTGATGTCAGAGATCCTGTATTAATATATTTTGCTTAAGTGCATAACTTAAGGAGACTTTAGTGTTATATTTGGTTCTGAATAGAGAATAATCCTTTTCATAGTTCCTATATCTTTAGTCAATTACAGAAGGCAGTTTTACTGGTTTTATAAGAGATTACCTCTATAACAGTTGTCTCCAATTTACAGCTGGAGAACGACCTCATCATCATCATATTTCTCCTTGTTCTATGGGGGGGGAGGTAAGAAAGTCTCTTGTATTAAAACCTTTGGGGCACTTAGAAGGTAAGTTTCGTTAGGACTCATTATAAATAGTTGTTATAAGTAGGATCCACAGAGGGGTTTGATGTTTGTAGCAATCTGAGGCTTTTCTTCCGTTCAATGTTCAGATGGGCCAACCTTTCTGTTGGCACTTTCTGGCTCATCCTACTCAATGCAAAGCTGTATCTTTTCTTTCTCGGCCGTTAAGTTGGTGACATTTTGACCTGCTGGAACGTACAAATCTTTTCTAAGATTTGAATTGCAAGGTTTTTGACAAAAATATCTATCTGTATAACCCCCTCTTTTTTTAGGTTTTGGTTTTTTGACCCATGAGTCTCCAGAAGGCAGTTGTATTATACATACTATAGGGTAGAATCAAGGCACAGCTTTCATCAAATTCACCCATGCTGTTTTGGGTGACTGTATGTGATTAACTTTGGAAGCCAACTTAATTTTTATGTTAAATCATCTTACAGGTGAAAGAGAATGCTACAAGGTGATACTGTACAACAGAAAAATTATAGAGAACATTTGTATATGCCAATCCCAAAGTTATTGTTATACAGATTTTTATGTAAAACAAATACCCACAAGGAGAGAGGCGATAAGGCCCTGCTGTCGAAGACCTGACGTTAACATGGGAAAGATGTATTGAGACCACACATACAAGTGTACAGATGGTCTCTGGAATACCAGAGAGTGTTACCAAAGGCCACTAACCCAATAAAGCAAATATGGGTCTCCTTGAATCAAGCAAGATTCCTCTGTCAGCACCAGCTACACCTCACCAGCCTGGAAATACTGTGCAGCAGAGGCAGCCATATGCCTGTATATCCCAAATCTAATTAGCTATTAGCTCTCTCCTTGGAGGAATAAACTACAGCTGATGCCACAAACCTACATCCTATAATGGTTAGGAGATGTTATAAGCCACAATAAGACCCTGTCATATTTAACAGAAAAAAAATGTAATTCATGGATTAACATACCATCCAAACATCTGTGTCTATACCAAAGTAACCTACCATAACAATTAGTACTGTTTAAATACCTATAGATCTAATTGCTTGTGCTTCATTAGTAGGATTGAAAGGTTATTCCTGGACAAACTGTCAGCCCATGAAAGGAAACAGCCAGAATTGACCAAAGTCCAAGACAACAGCTCCAGAGAAAGTAGACTGTTTTGCTTCTCATCCACCTGTGCCCCTTTTCTAAGCCTAGGGAACAAACTGCAGAAGAGGGGGCATGGTAGAATGTAAGGGCTGTGATTGGGGTGAATGGTGAAACTACAGCAATATAGTCTGGACACTCATTTGATCAACTTGATTGAACATACAAGCCCCCTCCCTGCTGGATGGTGGGACCCATGGGCTGTGTGGGTTTGGACACAACAGCTTGCAATTTGGTTTTACATGAAGGATGCTTGTACTCATAAATTATCACTTATTGTTAAAAAATGAAAAAAAACTGAGAGAAAGATGCAGGACAGTTATGGCAGAATGCATGATCTGGGATGGGGTGGGTTGGGGGAAAGGGAAAGGGAAATATGCATGAACTGAAGTGGAAAATGAAGTATGAAATACGCAAAGCATCAATAAAAAAATAAAAAATATTCTCATGAAATGAAACTTCATTTCATATGTAAAGGACAAGAACAGAATAATAAAGTAATGAAGCAAATATGTGACAGAGGAATCTTCTATATAATTCAACTTGGAAACATGGCCTCAACACAGATAGGTGAATCTTGTTGAATGTGAAATGTCCCCCACTGGTTCATGTGTTACAACACTTGGTCCCCCATTGTTTTGGGAAGGTTGTGTAGAACCCTTAGGAGGTGAGAAGAAGTGGGTCACTTCTCATAGTTAAGTACTACCATCAAACAGTATATGATGATGCATCAAAATTGAGGCTTTATGATGTAGACTCACTTCCTATTCACTTTTTGCTTCCTGAGCAAAGATACAATGTAACCTGTCAGACTCTTGTTCCTGTTACTATATCTTCTCTGAGATGATGGACTGTATTCTTCTGGAAGTATAAGCCAAAAGGAACCTTTTTTTTTTTCTCTTGAGTAGCTTTTTTTCAGAATGTTTTTTATCACATCAACAAGAAAGTAACTAATACATTGATAATCAACTCTCTTACATCTATTCAATATATAAATACAACTCACAAAACTATCCTCTCCTCAGCAGATAAAATAAATCTTCCTATGTAAATAAATTAGTTTACCAACTATTAAAATGTTTTCTCTATAACTTTCCCTTCCACATACACAAATATTCTCCTGAAGTCCATTTTTCTTACAGAGAATGAGGTCTACAACTTATGTTATATATGTTTTACCTCAACAGACAAAGGTCAGAGCTAAGTGGACAACTCTGTGTATTTGATTCAATCTTCCTCTGAAAAGTCCAGCTTACTTTATATCAAACATGAAAACTTATCTAGACATGGTATTCTCTGTAAATTTAAACAGCATTACATTTTTATCTTTAATTGATTGCTACATTTTATTGAAATTTCCTTCTGACAGTTTTTTAGTATGTATCAAAATACATGGTTTAACAATTTTTGCAAGTATAGTATTTAGCCTCTCATTGTTTTTCTGCTGATTTTAAGATTTCCCTGTATGTGGGTAAAAAGGCAAACAAATCAAAGAGAGTATTTAAAGATTTTTATGACACACTTTTCTGAGAACTAACCCCAACCTAACTTCAGCTTCCTTGTTCCCAAAATATTTTCTAGCCGATCTTTGAATTCTTCAGTAAACTAAAAAATTTCTCTCAGTGAAATAAATACTCAAGATGACTGTAGTCTTCCCTTTTGCTTCCAATTGTCCAATATTATAACCTGTCAACCTCTACCTGAACATATTTTCTTTTTGTTTATAGTTGGTACAAAGGAGACTCAGTCTACAAGGAAGTTACTTTTTTTAATTTAAATATTTTATTTATTTCTGTATGTGTATGAATGTACTGTCTGCATGCAAGTTTGTACACCCGTGTCGTGCAATGCCACGGAGGTCAGAAGAGGGTGTCGGATTCCCCTGGAACTGGAGTTCTCCTGGAATTGGAGTTTCAGACGGTTCTCCGCCGCCATGTGGGTGCTGGGGATCGAACCCGGGTCCTCTGTAAGAGTGGTTGACGCTCTTAACTGCTAGGCCATCTCTCCAGCCCTACAAGGAAGTTATTTTAGCATAGGCAAATGTGAAAGTCATGATGTAGTAGTTACTTTCATTTCATTGTGATCAAAATGTCCAACAGAAAGACACATTTTGGTTCATAGGTCTCTATTGATTGTGACAAAGAAAACATGGCAGGGCAACTTAGTTCTGAGAAGTGGAAGCCTGTGGCAGAGATTCCTTACAGTGCTGAATAGCAGAAAGCAAAGCCAGCTATATCAGGAGATGGGACCCACGTATCCTTCAATGCCTTCCTACAAGGGACATGTTTGTCCTTTAATGGCTTCCATCTGGTGACCTACTTCCACCAGCCAGGCCCCACCACATAAAGGATGCTAAATAATGGCCTCACTAGAAGCAAGATTTCAAAGCAAGAGTCTATCAGAGACATTTCAAATTTAAGCCTTGTTATGTGCATGAGTGTGTGTTTCTTCTTAAGAAACTCTCAACTTTCATGTACATGAATGATATACTTACAGAAGTCTCCACATTCCAAATGTGTATATATATATATATATATATATATAATATTATTCACCTCAGTAATATCTGCATACAACCTTTGAATACTTCTCTATTGTGCTTTTATTCTGCTGCATTCTACATGATAGAACCTCCCACATTGTATGATTTCTTTTGGAATATTTCTATTCATTTCGAGAACACATATTGCCAGCCTTTGCGACACTGACAAATTGCTCAGTTTTTACCACAATGTAGAAGAACAAAAATAGCTCAAATAAGGAAATAGTAAGGCTACAAATTCACATTTATTACACTTATCAAATTCTTGGAATAGTTGAGAAAATTTTCTTGATATTCTCTTTTTATTTTTTTAGTGTGTTTGTGTGCAGTCCCGTGCAAGTCAAGGTATGTGTGTAGAGGAGAGCACAACTTTGGGAGAGTAGGTTCTCTTTACACCTATAGTTGAGGCATGATCTCTTGTTTCTGGTGTGTTCCAGGGATGGAACTCATATGGTCAGTCATTCCCAGCAAGTTATTTCCTGCTGAGCCATCTCAACAGCACAACTTTTTAATATTTTATTTATTATTTTTATTTTATGTGTGTGAGTGTATTGCCTGCATGGATGTAAGGATACCCATGCCATGCAATGCCCATGGAGGTCTGCAGAGGGCATTAGATCTCCTGGAACTAGAGTTATGGAGAGTTGTTAGCCACCATATGGGTGCTGGGAATTAAAGCCAGGTCCTCTACAAGAGCAACCAGTGCTCTTAACCTCTGAGTCATCTCTCCAGCCCCCAGCACAATATTTCTAAAAATGGATAATAATTTAGTACTTTTGATCTAATGATCAGTAGTCAAATTCAGAAAATCTGATAAACTATGTCAAATAAGTTTTGTATCCAAAATATTTCATTTAAGGAACTTTGTGAATTTTGTTTATGGACTTTAAAATATTTTCTAATATTGTTAATATTAATATAAGATACTACTTCAATAGATATTTTCAAGAGTATTACATATCTCAGACATCTAGAACACAAGGACACAATGTGTACTCTAGTGGAAACAAAATTTCTATCCTAGATTTGGTGCCAACAATATATTAAAATGATGAATTTTAATTTGTTTTGAAAGTAAAACATAAAATTGTATAATAATTTTGATATTTATATAAATAACTGAGTTTAATTTTGGTTTAGTTATAGAAAATTCAAGAGTTTTGTTTTATATATATATATATATATATACTGAGATTTTCTTTTAATTATTTACTTTTATTTTATGTATGTGACTGCTTTACCTGGATGTATGTAAATGCATTCAATTTCCATGGAGGTCAGAAAAGTGCATGCATTGGAGGCCAGAAAAAGGGATAACTCCTGGAGCTGGAGTTAAGGATGGTTGTTAGCCATCATGTGGATGAAGGGCACGAAACCTGGGTCCTATGCAAGAGTAGTCAGTATTCCTAACTGCCGACCCATATGTCTAGCCCCATACTGAACAGATACTACTAGTGAAAAATGTATGTATGACCTTAAATAACTTTTGAAAAGAAAATACATTGTAAAAAATCTTTCATGAAGACCTCACAGAAAAATTAAGACATTTGAGATATCAATAAAATGAATAAAATAAAAAATAAAGACACTTGAGACAATAATAGAAGTGAATAAAATATTCAGGAAACAGAATAACTTACAGGGATAGAAAATGTATGGAAAAGGGTAAGAGTTATCCTATATATAAATTTACACATTTGTACGAGAGAGGGAAGAAAAAGTGAAAATGGGTTTTTATCACGATTTGTGGTTTAAAAAGCTGTATTCAATAACAAATACGACTTCAACCTTTACTATCCGCAGAGGTTAAATAGAAATCAAGATTCTGTGGATATGTATTTTGAAAAGTGGGAGCTTGAAATTTTCAGTTCTGCCATGTAATTTATGAGGCCTCGTCCAAATCACCCACTCTAATGCACTTTATTATGACAGCCAGAGTTGAGCCTGATTAAGACCAAGAGATAAGGTGCTGTAACAAATGCCTTTAGGTGGTTTTAGAAAGAAAGTAAGGACTGGAGACTAGAGGATTTTGAGGGGATTTTGAGGGGATTCTGAGCAAAATTCGGCTAGTGAACAGAACTGAAGAGAACAAGCTCCGTTCCTCTCAGAGAAAGCCTATTGCACAGACGCTGGATTGCGGTTTGACATCTCACTCAGGTGTCTAATATAGTATGATGCATATTTGATGCTATTATGGCTCCTCAGAAGAGTGATGATTTCAAGAGAAAATGAAAAAATATTTCAAATGCTATTAAAATTCCACCAATAACTAGCGGTGAGGGAAAGGAGTAGATGGAACCAAGAACCACCAGTTGGCTCTCTACTTATATTGGGTTAAAGTGAGAGGCTACAACAGCTACTCTTTTCTTACTTGGGTATTTGATACACAGAGTTGGTGATGAGAAGTTGAAGAGAAAGCATTTGTAGCTGTAGTTTGAAATAGAGTTCTGTAATTTGAAAGTGACCTTGATTTTACCTTCCTTTATCTTGAACTTCCTACACTCCAGAGCTATTTGAAATAAATTTCAGTTATTTTAGCCACACAATCCAGTGAAGTCTGAGATGGAAATGGAAAGTGCTTTATTAGAAACTTGAGGAAAACCAATCTTGGTTATGTTGTGGCAAAGAACTTGACTGAATTGTGTTCATTTTCATTGTTTTGTGTGGGATGGAACCTGTAAGGCACAAAAATGGATATTTAACTGTAGAGCTTACTAAGCAAAGTTTTAAAGGACAGCTTGGTTACCTCCGAGTTCTTAGAGAAACTTGTAAGAAAAGGCACAGAGATCAGTGAAAGAAGAAACTGCTCACCTAAAAGCAGTATCTGAAAATTTGGAAAGGCCTCAGCCTTCTTGTGTTGAAGAAAACAAGAAAGCTCATCTGATGAGAATGCTAAGTCTGCAGCTGAACAGACATTTTATATACATTCACACAAACTGAATCAGACATCTCAAAAAAAAAAAATCCAGGAATAGAAACATGGTACACTATCAGAGACTCTACTAGTTTGAAATAAAGAAGACAGAAAAGGCAGAGTGGAATTTAGGAAAGCTGTTGGACTTAGATTTCAAGAGAATGAGACCACAGAGGTACTTAGCTGTTAAAGCAAGACTGTCAAGAAAAGAAAGAAACACTGCATTATTCATAATACCAACATAAGGAAACAACATAAAAGGTTCTTCATGGATGAATGGATACAGAAATTGTCACACCACATAGGAAAACACACACACACACACACACACACACACACACACATACACACACATGGGGGGAAGGGAAAGGAGAGAGAGGGAGAGAGAAAGAGAGAGAGAGAGAGAGAGAGAGAGAGAGAGAGAGAAAGAGAGAGAGAGACCCTGTAATAATGTTCATCTTTAAAGGAGAAAGTTCTATTTATGTTAACATGGATGAAACTTAAGAACATTCTAAATAAAACAAATCAGACACAGACAAATGCATGATATTCTTAGTATGTGTAAAATAAAATTTCAAATGTTATGTGAAAATATAGCAGAATGGTAACTAGCAGGGTAGCAGGGCAAGGGAGATGGAAGTAAATGGAGAATGTTGGTCAAAAGAGACAAACCTTCAGTTACAAGATTTATTAAATCATAAAGTTTAAAGCATGATGAGGTGATACGTAAACTTAACTAGAGGTTAAATATTCCATAAAACATGTACATATAATCATCATTTCATGCATGTTAATGCCTTTTCATTCTGTCAGTTAATAAAATGAAGATGGTATATGGAAAACAGACCACTAAAATTAAAATTGTGGCTAGAAAGAGGGCTCAGTGGTTAAGAGCTCTGAATACTGTTGCAGAGGACCCAAGGTCAATTACTAGCACCAACAAAACAACTAACAACAGTCCTTAACCACAGTTCCAAGAGATACAGTACCCTCCTCTGACCTCCACAGGCAGTCTATGATACAGGTACACTTACATACATTCAGGCAATATACTCATACACATAACATAAAAATAATAAATAAAGTATACTAATTAAATTTAACATAAAAAGGAGAAAAAAATGTCATTTGTGGCAACTTCAGCTAACCTGGCAACTAACATATTAGGAGCACAGAAAGCAGAATAGTACATACTACTCACATACAGAGTGTTTAAAAGTTGGTTCCATAGAAAGAAACAGAAGCAGTAGGTTACCAAAGGCTGGAGCAGAGGTAGAGGTGGATGGTTGGGAAGGCAGACACTGCCTAAACATTACATAATCTCATGAAGAGTCAGCTATCTGTCTAAAAAAGCCCCACAGAGCTACATTGTTGGATCCACCCTGTGAGGACACAGCTAGAAGCCATCATTTCCTGAAAGTAGTAGTCCTCACCAGAGGCTATACCAGTTGGCAGCATTGATCATAGATTTGAGCGTTTCCAGCTTTGAGAAACAAACTTCTGCGTCCAGAAGCCACCTACTTAATATTCTGTTACAGTAACCAAGAAAAGAGAGACTTTAACTCTACAGTGTTAAATCCTTAGGGGATTACAAATTCAAAGATGTGACACATTCTAATAAGGTCACTATGGTTTTATTATATAATGAATAATATCACCTTATAAAAGTTTTGGCGGGGCTGGAGAGATGGCCTAACGGTTGAGAGCACCGACCGCTCTTGCAGAGGACCCGGGTTCGATCCCCAGCACCCACATGGCGGCCGAGAACCGTCCGAAACTCCAATTCCAGGAGAACTCCAGTTCCAGGGGAATCCAACGCCCTCTTATGACCTCCGCATCATTGCACGACAGGGGTACACAAACCTGCATGCAGACAGTACATTCATACACAGAAATAAATAAAATTAAAAAATAAGTAAATAAATAAATAAATAAAAATAAAAGTTTTGCTCCATGTTACAATTTAGGTAAAAGAAATGGTAGTATGTAATCTGCATTTTAGTTACATTTCCCTCATCTTTCTCATTCTCTATTTAAATCTCTGTGTGTTCTTTGTTTTGTTGGGTTTTGCTGTTGATGATAATGATTATTTCCCTATGAAGAGATAACATTTAACATAATGGACATTTTGTTTATTCGTTTCACTTTCCATAAGGCATACCTTTATTTGCTTTTTTAATATTCTTTCCCATGGGTTCATCTTGGGAAAAAAATTACACATCAGTTCTAGGAGGGGGAAAATATTTCTTGGAATTTTACCTTTATTTCTATTGTTTTTATGGGCTTCACCTATATTAACTTCATTTTTCTCAAACTTCATAATTCATGGAACACTGGCACCGTCATCTCCTCAGCAGGCTACTTCTACTTGTACATTTTTTTTATTTATTTAAGTGTATGAATGTACTGTCTGCATGCAGGTTTGTGCACCCCTGTCGTGCAATGCCAGGGAGGTCAGAAGGGGGTGTCGGATTCCCCTGGAACTGGAGTTCTCCTAGAATTGGAGTTTCAGATGGTTCTCGGCCACCATGTGGGTGCTGGGGATCGAACCCGGGTCCTCTGTAAGAGCGGTCGGTGCTCTTAACCGCTAGGCCATCTCTCCAGCCCCCCTAGTTGTACATTTTATGTCACTTTGCCTGCTGTCTTCTGGTCTTTCCACAACTTTCTGCTTTTGTGATCCGTGATCACAAAATGCACAGTTCATTTTTTAAAGCTTTCCTTAGGATTAATTGCTATCAAAGTTATGCCTGATTATGCATTAGACTGTAACAATGGGATCTGTAGAGACGACTCTACTTAAAAGCACTGACTACTCATGCAGAGGACCTGGATTTGGTTCCCAGCACCACAGAAGTCCATAATACCAGTTCCAGAGGATCTGATGAACTCTACTGGGCTCCACTGGCATTGCATGAAAGTGGTACACGACATTCAGGCAAAACACTCATACACATAAAGTATAGATAAATAGAAAATTAAGATATTATGATGACATAGCTAGGTTTTAACAAGTCCATTTCTATTAGGGTCCATGTTTTCTTCTGACATTTATGGTTTCATGCATTTTTCAGTTTAAGCTTAATGTTTTTGCATCTGAATTATCTTTATTTAACTTTCAATCTTCAAATATATCTGTGTGCAGATGGCTTATAGACAGTTTCTGTCACATATCGTCACTGATGGGAAACTTGCTGTAATTTTAAGTGTCATTTCTTTGTAAGCAGTATGTATTTTTCCCTGACAACTGCTCATATTTTCTCTTTCCTTTGATATTTTGTAGTCGTGCTACAGTGTGAAAAGAATATGTATCTGTTGCTTGAGACTATACAGGTTTTTCTACCTTACCAGTCATATCCTCCTGTTCTACCTCCCTTTCTCTTGTTGTGATAAAACAATGACTAGAAGCAACCTGGGGAAGGAGAGGGCTTATTTTATCTCACACTTCCATATCACAGTCCAGCCACTAAGAGAAGCCAGGCAGGAACATGGAGGCAAGGACTGAAGAAAGCACCAAAGAAGAGCGCTGCTTACTGCCTTGCTTCCCTTGACCTGCTCATTTGCTTTTCTCCTACAGCCAAGACTCACCTCCTAGGGATGGCAGTGCCCACAGTGGATGGGACCCTCCTGCATTAATTAGCAATCAAGAAATGCCTCCTGCTTAAAACAATGCCTCATTGTTTTAAGAGAGCTTGTGGCTCTTGCAGAGGACTCGAGTATGTTTCCCAGCATACATATGCCCACTAACACACATCTGTAATTCCAGTTGCAGTGGGTCTGATGCCCTCTTCTTGCTTCCATGAGCAACATATGCATGAGTGAAGGAAAAAAAATTTGTAGACATAAAATAAAAATAAATAAACAACAATAAAAACGAGGGTTGGAGAGATGGCATAGCAGTTAAGAACCCTGGCTCTTCTAGCAGAAGATCTGGGTTTGGGTCATAGCACTCATATAGCAGCTAACAACCATCTGTAACTCCAGTTCTAGGGGATCTAGTGCTCCCTTTTGGCCTGCATGGGCATTGCACTCATGGGATACTTACATATATGAAGGCAAAACACTCATACATATAAAATAAAAATAAATAGGTGGGATGAAAAAGAAAACCTGTACTTACTCTGCTGTCTAAATCTGTTCTCTTATTTTGCTATTTTTCCTAGGAAGTCACTAAGACATCTTCCTTTAAAAATATTTATTTAATTACATGTATGTGTGTGTGTGTATGTACCACGAGTGCTGTTCCTGTGGTAGCAAGAAGATGGCATTTATCCTCTAACGATGTAGTTACAGATAGTTGTAAGCCACTAGTGCAGGGAACTGAATACAGTCCCTGCCAAAGCAGCAAGTGCTCTAAACCCTAAACCATCTCTCCAGTCCCAAGCCTTCATTCTTTATTTTTGTTTTTGTTTTTGTTTCTGTTTGAGGCAGATTTCCCAGTGGATCCCAGATTAGCCTCAGTATCACAGCAATTATTCTGCCTTGGGTCCCATGTGTTGGCATTACAGGCCTGTGCTACCAGATCCAGCTTTTATTTTTATTTTATTAATAATTAATTAATTAAGTTTTCTGTATATAAGTGTAATGTCTGCATGTCACTCAATACCTATCGATATCAGAAGAGAGTGTCCGATCCCCTGAAACTGAAACTAAGGATGGTTTTTAGCAACCATGTAGGTGTTGGGAATAGAACCTGGATCCTCTGCAAAAGCAGTCAGTGCTCTTAACCACTGTGTCCCCAGATCCAGTTTTAAAATATTTTAAATATTGCTTTAAATGAAGCCAGCCTGCTTTTCTGTTTTTTTTTTTCCTGTTTTCCTTTTTCTTTTCCTTCATTGTTATTGTACATACTTTGAATGAAGGACAAGGTGTGTTGCTTTCATTATGGGGATAGTAATTATTTTCTTTGACAGTGCTGACTATTCACTAGTTGAAGGGTAAGTTTTATGTATCTCATTCCTTAATTCTTTTTCTAAATATAACACTTTTGTGCAGTTTTTCAACCTGACTTTACTATTTGGGGTTTATTTTATTTTTTTCTTTTAAGTTTTTATTTTGAAGGGGCATACTTAAACCTCTTTACCTTAGGTATTTGTTCAGAGTACATACCCATATATTCCTTCTTGGGGAACTTAATTTCATGTGTCCTGTCCTAAGAGCTAATCATTTATTCTGAGTGTTGTGGGGCTTCACCACAGTAGTAAAGCACTTGATGATGACTGGATTGTGATGATCTGGTTAATTTTATTTCCAATGGAGAGTTTATGATTCTTTTTCAACATTACATGTTGATACCACACTGTGAACTCACCTCTGTACAACAATGGGGTTTTGGTTTCTAGTATGTGGCTCCTTTGTCACCAAATCAAGAAGACTCTATTGAGAGATCCTCTCACTATCTGTTTTAATCATGAAGATGGTTATTTCCAATTCTGTAACTCTACAGGAACTCTGGAGTTATGTCTCCTACTGAAACAGGCCTTAAACACAAAGCCCAGACTCTTATCTAGGACAAATACCTTATGCTTATATTTATTTACAGATCTCAGGAGATTTTTCATTATTTAACTTTGCCTTACTACAATGTATTCTGGTCCTCTTTTCTTTTGTTTTGTATTTTTATTTTGCAATGAACAATTTTGCTTTCTTAGCAATGCATTTTTAAATGATGAAATACATTTACTGTTAAGTGCCAAATTGGTCACAGAGTGGTGGGGAAGCATGAGTAATGTTCACAATACTAATTCTATTAATTCAGCAGTTTCTTTCCTGTAGCGTTTTGGTCCACTCAGCAAATGTACATAAATTACTTTGTTCAGGTGCTTTTCTATGTCCTGGGAATGTAGCACTGAGTATAACTGGCATAAATAAGCTGTACATTTAATGAAGAATCTGAAAATGAACAAACAATGAAACACAAAACAAGCAGGTTTGCAGAGATCATACCACATGAGTACACAAAGATTTATGTTGGCTTTGGATTTCTGGTAGCACATGCTTGGCTTCAACCAAGTGATTTCCAATGTTTCAGTGCACCTAAGCTTATACTGTGTACCAAAGTCTTTGTTGCTTATATAATTTATTATACCTTCAGACACTTCTTGACTCAGGAGTCCAGCTACCTTAACTTCCAAGTAGAATGTGGAGATTGAGGACCCAGTGTCCTGATGATATGCCTTTCTCCTCCTATTAGAGATGACAGAGAAATAACAAAATGCCATTCATTCAATGCTCAATCTCATGGACACGTACAGACAGTATTAATATTCCAATGTCAAGCAATGCAAAGAATAAGAACTGGTAAGTGTACAAACAATAAGAGTAGAGTGCTGAGGCTTAAACCTGGGAATCTTACCCCAAGGCTCAGGGATTATCATGGAAGAAGGAGATTGTAAGAGCCAGAAAGAGTAGATGTTTATAATGAAACAATATTGTCAGGGCATGTCCGTGCAAGTTTCACAGTTAACTCAGATCAAGTGAGAAAAATCCCAGCATGGATAGGGTAGGGACTCATGAAGTTCCATCACTATCTAAAAATTCTTGACACTTGATGATTTCTAGGGGAGCAAGAGCCAGTCTTCTTCAGAGGCATGTACTCTGAGAGGCTGTCCATGCTTCAGTAGATGACACCATACACATGCATACACAGGCATCACTAAATCGACTTTGTTCCTAATAAAACAAAAAGGAAGACATGAAGTTGGTAGAGGGAGGATAGTGGAGAAATTGGAGAGGAGGGGCTGGGGTGGATTGAGTCCAAATACTTTATACGCATTTATGAATATCAAATAAAAAACTTTAAAAACTGGTAAGGACAGTGAGGGAGTATTATCCCATTCACCATAGGAGTGACACCCTTCACTATAGAATCATGAATTATCTTCTCATATATCTCCTCATCTGCTCAAGGAGATTATCTATTCTCTTTCAGAACACATTTCTCTGTTAACGCCCAAATCAATTTGGTCAGGAGAAGGATACTCAAAGAATGGAGAGTTAGACATATGAAGAGGGCTTGCTCCATCTCTGCTCAAAGAAGCACTGTGTCCTGCCATGTTTGCCTTGTATTGCATGTTACACTGGTACAGAAAACTTAAGAATGAGTTGATTTTTCATCACGTCAATAGCTGAAAGATATAAGTGTTGAGATGTTAAATATTTAAGGATTTGGGGGATGATTTTACAGTTTGTGCCCCAGCCGATCAAGCTGGCCAGGGTAAAAAAAAAAAAAAAAAAAAAAAAAAAAAAAAAAAAAAAAAAAAAAAAAAAAAAAAAAAAAAAAACCAGAGCTAAATCAAACTCATGAGCAATAGAGCAGTTATCCTTGCTCAATATCAAGTATTTAAGCATTATTATCCAAATAATTGATTTTCACATGAATGAAGGTGATTTATTTGTGGACTACAGGAGAGAAACATTATACAAACATCTAGAAATCCCAGTTTGAGGGTCAGCACCATTATCAGCTTCTAAGGAAGAAAAATCAAACTCTGTGCATTTGTGCTACTACAAACTTTCTTTTTTTATATCATCCCATCTGGATATATCTTCACATAGGCAGGCCTCCCTCTTCTAGTTTAAATCGTGTGTGTGTGTGTGTGTGTGTGTGTGTGTGTGTGTGTTACTGTATACACATACCAGGGCCTGTATGTGGTTATCAGAGGATAAACTGTGGTCAGCTTTCTCCTTCCACCACCTGAATTGCAGGGATCAAATTCAGGTCATCATGATTAGCAACCAGAATCTACCCACTGAGCCATCTTGCTTACCCCTAGAGAGGGCTCTTTGAATAATATGTCTTTGAAAAACAAATAACTTTCACTCTAGATATTTTCTGTCTAATCAGTTGTGAAAGTCCAATAAGAGCCTTAAGATTCAGAGACTTATTATTTATATAACCATCATTAGGAAATCATTTAAAATATTCTATAAGGAAACAGAGCTACAAACCAGTAAGTGGACTTAAGAGACTGGCCCAGAGGACACCTAACTTCTAGGGTGAGAGAAATCAATAAAACAGATGTTCCAGAAGAATTTTGATGTGGAACCTTCAGTAAGTGTAATTATTTAACAGAATAGTCAAGGTTATTCAGAGCCTCCAAACTCTTTACAATAGAATAAAAATAATTGGCAGGCTCTAAAAAGAAAGCTCCTTTTCAATTTTACTTAAACTCTTTTTCAAGAGGCATGGGTTTAGGAACAATGGATTCATTGATATTTAAATTCTGCCTTAGGAAAAATATTAGCAAAAACATATTTGGTAACAACTGTAAAAGTGGCATTACTTTCCAAAATTTAGTATCCTAAAGTGAATTATATCACAACTGAAATAAAATTCAAAATTATGACTGTAGATGGCCTTAGACATTTCATTTCAGTATGAGGCAAAAATACTCTGAAAAGCCTACAACAGATTTAGAAGATAGCCACTCATTGCATTATTATGTGCAAAGCAGATCTCTTGAGGCTTCCTTGACAGGGCAGCGTAATTACTCCTTGTCATTTCTGCTATATACTAAAATGCCTCTGATGCAGTCAGAGACTCAGTCTAATATATCTTTTAATAAACAGGTAAGCAATATCTACCAGACAATGTAGTCCAGCATTAGTAGTTGAAGCTTAATGTGCTTACAAATGTCTTCACATATTTCTACATCTATTAACATTGCTATTCAGTTCTAACACATTTTTATCCAAAATATGGTCTAGAATGACTCCTCAGTGCATTCATCAGATTACCTTAGTCTTGTGGCTGTATTTTATTATCTCTATCCCAGTAATTGACTTGCCATAAACATAATAATTGCAACAGTGGTTTTTCTTGGCATTTCTTCACCCAAGCATATCAAGATCAACAGTCATGCGTTTTCCCTTCATTAGCTTAACATACACTGGTTGACAGTTTGGGGATCTGCACAGCACTTCTTGCTAAATTGCATTATTTGATTTGGCTTGACATAGGAAAGGTTGTTGTGCTAGTATGCTGACAAACTGACAAATCTTGCTTCTGCTTTTGCAACTTTTTAATCAACATCATAGTTAATATTCATCCTGTGCTTCTCAGCAATGTACCACATGAGCATGTATCATGCATTACAGTTAATCGAAAAATCATCACATTTATTTGAACATTGGGAGAGAGTGCTGAGGACAGGAATTTTAATTTGATCTATGTTTAAATTATCTGTGATTTCCTCTTATATATGTGAATGGAAAAATATTTTTGGCTATTATTATAGTATTTATCATCATTTATTATATTCTATTATCTTAATTTTATTTTACAATATTACCACTTTAAAAAGCTTTTCCTGCTGGGCCTGGTGGCACACACCTTTATTCCAGCACTAGGGAGACAGAAGTAGGCAGATCTCTATGAGTTCAAAGCCAGACTAGTCTACATAGTGAGTTCCAGGACAACTGGGGCTACAGAGAGACACTGTCTCAAAAAAAGACCAAAAAAATCAAATAAAATAAAAGCTCTTATGCTTTTATTTTGTTAATTTCATATTGATTAATTTCACGGTTAAAATAATGTAATGTATTGAAGAGTCTCCTGATAAAGCATAAGATATTTAAAATGAAATATTTCTCGGGGCTGGAGAGATAGCCTAGCGGTTAAGAGTGCTGACTGCTCTTGCAGAGGACACAGGTTTGATCCCCAGCACCCACATGGTGGCTGAGAACCACCTGTAACTCCAATTCCAGGAGAACTCCAGTTCCAGGGGAATCTGACACCCTCTTCTGACCCCCGCGGCATTGCATGACACGGGTGCACAAACCTACATGCAGACAGTGCATTCATACACATAGAAAATAAACAAAAATTAAAAAAAAATTTTTTTAATGAAATACTTCTCATGGTATTTATTAAAGTTCATCAATTCTGATACTTAAGCTGGTTTGAGGTAGTGAAGTTTTTCTATACTCAGGGACTGGAGAGTGTCTCATCAGTTAAGAGCACGGGTTACTCTTGAAGAAGACCAGCACCCACGTGACAGCTAATAACCATCCATAACTCAAGTTCCAGAGGATTTGATACCCTCTTCTGTCCTCCATGTGCACTGCATGATATGAGCACATGTACATACATGTAGGCATAACACTCATACATATAAAATAAAAATAAATAGGGCTGGAGGGATGCCACACCCATGCCATTAAAGGCTAAGGCTAACAATAAAAATGGCAAAATAAAAATAAATAAATAAATAATTTTAAGTTTACTATAGTCAGATTTCATATAAAATCCAAATTTTTAAGTAAGCATTTTGTAATGTCAGTTTTCTTAAAATTTGGTTGCATAATAGGCACTGTGTTTTGAAGAATCATGTGAAAGATAAGTGGTAATTAACAGAATAAAGTATGAATTCCAGACTTTTGTTAATAGCATTAATACTTATTTGAATTGCAGTTTAAGTTATATATCATTTTTTACATTGTTCCTTACGAGGAATTTAAGATATCCATCTACAACAATCCATCTTTTTATCACTATAAAAGTTTTAAAACATCTTAATGTGTTTATTTACATTTTATTTTTTATTTCTAAAGAAATGTTTATTATAACAAAATAAACAATTAAAATAATAATGATTTATAAACTGTATTTTCTAGAAAACGTATTATCAATATTGGTTTTTAAAAATGTTACTGATTTGGTTTCACCAGTGATCTTGTATTTCCTTCCCATTATTATTTCAAAAATAGAACAAAATTATTCTCTCATTAAAAGAAAATTGGGAAAGCAAGGTCATGAAAGCTTTCTATAAATGATTTTTGAGGATGCATCAATCAAATATGGAAATTAATAAATATGGGACTGGAGAGATGGGTCAACAGTTAAGAGCACTAGCTGCTCTTGCAGAGCACCTAGATTCAGTTCCCAGCACTCAAATGGTTGCTAGCAACTCCCATTCCAGAGTATCTGAGGAGGCCCTCTTCTGGCCTCCATGGGTAGTGCATGACACAGGTGTGCTTACATACGTGCAGGTAATACATTCATGCACATAAAATAAAAATAATTTTAAAATTACAAAAGATAATAAAGATAATATCTTTGCCAAATGTTAACATAAATTAGTAATTATACATACATATATTTGTTGTATTCTCTTTTTTAGTTTTAAGTATACTTTATTTACAATTAATCATTCTTGAAATCTTTTAGAATAGATTAAAATCAGTACACAAAATAATCTTCACTGTATTTACTACATATGGCACAGAATAACGTATCATTTTACAAATATGTTTAATCAATATACAAATGGGATAAGCACCCTTTTCTAAAAGCAGCGTAGTAAGAGTTTGATATTGATTTGACTTCTTTTTTTAACATTTTTTATTGAAGTTATGTGTGTTCCATACATCCTTTCTCAGTCCAATCTAGGCTCATCTTGTCTTCCATGCCGCCTACCCCACCCGAGTTCATGCACCCTGCCATCCCTGCCCTGTATCTTTTTCTGATTCTTTCCAAAGATTTTTTTTTTTTTCTGTATGTGTATTAATGTACTGTCTGCATGCAGGTTTGTGCACCCATGTCGTGCAACGGCGCGGAGGTCAGAAGAGGGTTTCGGATTCCACTGGAACTGGAGTTCTCCTGGAATTGGAGTCTCAGACAGCTCTCGGCCGCCATGTGGGTGCTGGGGATCGAACCCGGGTCCTCTGTAAGAGCGGTCGGCACTCTTAACCGCTAGGCCATCTCTCCAGCCCCTCAAAGATTTTTCAAAGGAGAGGATTATTGTCCTTGGGGAAAGTTTACTGTTTCACTTGGTTCCCTGTCCCTGTTGCTCTGCTGTTGTTCCCTCCAATCTGTACCACTCCAACCTATGCATATATACATCACACCTATACCTATACTAAAATTATATCATCTGTACACAAACTGTCACTTCCACATCATATTTCAGGATTCGCATTTTTCCTTTTAAAATTTATATTACTCTAAAATATGCCTACATATCCTCCACCCATATACCAAAATTACCAAGTCTAAAAATAAGTGGTAAGTTAATTCTAGAGCCTATAAAGGGATTTACATTATCAGCACACAGTTGCTTTCAGGGAAAGGGGTATATAAGGTTGATGTTGCTCAGTTTGGCTTACAACTCGTTGCTGGTGCTAGCATCCACAAATGAGGGATCCCATTTGTTGTTTGCTTTTCTGGGACTGTGTTATTTCACTTACCATAATCTCTTCTAGTTCCATCCATTTATTTGCAAAGTTCGTGATGCCATCTTTCTTTACCACTGCACAGAATTCCATTGTGTAGATGTACCACATTTACATTTTTTTTATTTTTTCATTTACTTTTTATGTGTATGAATGTACTGTCTGCATGTAGGTCTGTGCCACCGTGTTGTTCAATGTCGCGGAGGTCAGAAGAGGGCGTCAGATTCCCCTGGAACTGGAGTTAAAGACGGTTCTCAGCCACCATGTGGGTGCTGGGGATCAAACCCAGGTCATCTTCAAGAGCAGTCGGTGCTCTTAACCTCTAGGCCATCTCTCCAGCCCCACATTTACATTTTAAAGTGTATGAGCATTTTGCTTGTATGTATATAAGTCCACCCATCCCATTCAATGCCTATGGAGCAGAGACTCAGCAAATGGATGTGAAAATACAAAAACAGGAGGAAATCCAGCTTGGAAATTGAGATTTTATAAAATAACCAAATATAAATGGTAGAAATTAAAGAATCTATGAGTCAAATGACAAACATTGGAGAAAGCAA
Source organism: Rhizomys pruinosus (assembly GCA_009823505.1). Classification (NCBI taxonomy): domain Eukaryota; kingdom Metazoa; phylum Chordata; class Mammalia; order Rodentia; family Spalacidae; genus Rhizomys; species Rhizomys pruinosus. The sequence goes on along the minus strand of VZQC01010591.1, from coordinate 563,216 downwards.
AATGAACATACAAGATCAAGTAGAAGAAAGAATATTGTGGATAGAATAAAAGGTCAAAGTAATGTATTCGATCATCAATACAGAAAAAAAAATTAAAGAGTAAGGCCACAAGTCCCAGAAACCTTGAGATATATTTAAAAATCCAAAGCTGAGATTCCACTGGTTAGAAGAGAAACCAGAGATAAAGTCAAAAGTGATATAAAATATATTAAATGAAAATATACTTAAAAATTACAAAATCTAGAGAAACAAATGAACATCCAACTATGTAAATGACATTTACAGTACCACATAGACTTGACCAGAGAAGAACTTCTAGATGACCTATCATAGCCAAGATGCCAAAACTGAAAAAGGAACAATATTAAAACTTATAAGAAAAACACCCACTACTTCCTTCTAAAGCCAAGCATGTCAAAACACCAGAGCTCTTATTAGAAACCCTAAAAACCTAGAAAAATGTTTAACGATGTATTTCAAGCTTGGAAAGTAAGAAACTACTGACTAAGATTGCAATATCCACCAACATTAGCTTTTAAAATTGATGCAGGGAAAATATTCAAGATAACCAAAACCCCGTAAACCAATTCATGACCACTAAGCCAGTACTGCAGAAAATAACTAAGGGAATCTTAAACACAGAGGAGGAAGAATTAGGAGAGCAAATGAAACAAAATACTTCTCACCTAACTCTAGTTCCAGGGTGTCTGAGTTCCTCTTTTGGCCTCTGTGATTATTACACACATGAGTGCCCTCACATACATGCAGGCAAAACACTTAAAATAAAAAGAAATAAAATCTTAAAAAAAAAAATCTGGGGTCTGGAGAGGTGGATCAGTGGTTAAGGGCACTGGCTGCTCTTGCAGAGGACCCAGGTTCAATTCCCAATACCCATATCATGGCCGACAACCATCCATAACTCCAATTCCAAAGGAATTTGATACCCTCTTCTGACTTCCATGAACAATGCACAACACAGTTCCACTTAGATACATGCAGGCAATACACTCATACACAAAAACTAAAAATAAGAAATAAAATATATATTTAAAAACTGCCGCAGTCCATCTGCCAGGGATTGGAAAACCTTAGTGGGAAGGGCAGAGGATGAAGGAAAAAAGACAGACATAGAAACATCTGGGGCCTCTTTTGTGCTGGGACCAGAGGGGCCGGCGCTAGTGGCCTGCACCTTGGTGCGGGCGGGAGTAGTTACCTGGGCAGGCATCTGCTGCCTCTGCCGCAGGTAGGGGGCAGTGGGCGGACTGTCCTAGTCTCTTTTGTGCTGGGACCAGAGGGGCCGGTGCTAGTGGCCTGCACCTTGGTTCGGGCGGGAGTAGTTTACTGGGCAAGCAATCTGCTCTCGGCCTCTGCCCAGGTAGGGGGCCGATGGGCGGAATCCCGTCCTAGTCTCTTTTGGACTGGGACCAGAGGGGCCGGTGCTGTGGGCCTTGCACCGTTGCTGCGGGCGGAGTAGTTACTGGGCAGGCATCTGCGACTCTTGCCTGCAAGGTAGGGGCGGTAGGCGGAGACGTCCAATCCTCTTTTCGTGCTGGGACCAAGATGGGAGCCGGTGCTAGTGGCTCGACCTGGTGCGGTGGAGTAGTTACCACTACCCGGGCAGATCATCTGCCGCTCTTGCCAGCAGGTAGGGTTCCGTGGGTGGACCTGTCCTAGTCTCTTTTGTGCTGGACCAGAGGGGTGTGTGCTAGTGGGCTGCACCTTGGTGCGGGCGTTGAGTAGTTTACCTGGGCAGGCATCTGGCGCCTCTGCTCCGCAGTTTAGTGGCCCGTGGGGGGAACCCGTCCTAAATCGCTTTTGTGCTGGTACCAGAGGGGCCCGGCTCTAGTGGCCCTGCACCTTGGTGTCGGCGGGAGTAGTTCCCTGGGCAGGCATGCTGCGGCCTCGCTCGCAGGTAGGGGGCCGTGGGTGGGATTGTCCTAGTCTCTTTTGTGCTGGGACCAGAGGGCCGGTGCTAGTGGCCTGCACCTTGGTGCGGGCTGCCGGGCCGGGCTAGGTCAGGCATTCCCCCACCCCGAGATTGGTGAGAATCGAGTGGACCTTTTTCCTTGGAGGAACTTCAGACAAGAAGAGAAGATGGTGTGCAAAATAGAAAACTAGACAAGTCAAACTCCATAAACAAGGGAGGAGGAAAGGGTAAAAAAAAAAAACAAACAGCTAAGGAGAAGAAGTAAAAACCATCCCCTAACTAGTGAAAAGGTATTTGTGATCTGAACCACAAAAGGGAAGCCCACATGCCAGGTACCGACGACAGGGACACCATGGGAAAGGCACGGGAAAATCCTGCACAAGCAGCTACCAAACAGCTAGGAGATAGCTACAATGGAAACCCCACTAGGTAGACCCAAGGAACGTTCTTGATAATACACTGCATGACTTCAGATAGAATATTAAAGACAGTAGTGTTAGGAATGTCATCAGAGAATAAGAGAGGAAAAATGAAAACAACAAAAAGGACCTAGAGGATATGCAATGACAAAGCAGAGAAAGGAAAAAACCAACCCTAAAGGAAAAACAATTGACAACCTCAGAAAGAAACTAGAAGAAAGAAAAAAAATAAAGAATCAGAGAACTAAAGAGAGAGAATGAAAACTCAAAAGGACCTAGAGGGATACATGACAAACTTCGAAAAGAAATAAGGAACAAACCGACAAACTCCACAAAGAACTAGAGGTGAAGAAAAAAACAAACTCCGAAAGGAAGTAGAAACACTGAAAAAGGAAGCCAACAAAGCAAAGTAAGGAGCACAAGAAGGTTGGTAGAAGGCACCAAGAAGAGATTGAGAACTCAAAAGGAATTGAAGTCTAAAGAAACACAGGATGAAAACGAAAAAGGAATTAGAACACACATTTTCAATCAGAATAAAGGAAAGGTAAAAGCCTAGAAGATAGCAGTGAAGGAAGCAGACAAAGAATTCAGATCTGGAAGATAACACAGAAGCTAAAAGCTATAAAGTTATGAAAATTTAAAAATACACAAAAAGTGGAACAACCTAGAAATATGGGAACTATGAAAAGATCAACCTCCGCATCATAGAGTAGAGAGAAGGAAAGAATCTCAAGAAAATAGTTAATGATCATGATCTTTCAACAGAATAATAGATGAAAATTTCCTTTCCAAAATAAAAGAATAGACAAACCATACACAATACAAGAAGCACATAGGACCCCAAATAGACAAGGATACAGAAAGAAAAACCCCATGGGCCAATCATAGTTTAAATGCTAGATGCCCAAAACAAAACAAAATTTGAAGCTACAAAAGAAAACAAGTCACAAAAAGGGAACCCATAGAAAATCAAACTGACTTCCGCCTCAACCATGAAAGAAGAAGAAACATGGACCAAAGCATATCCACAGTGTTAAGGGACTACGGTGCCAACCCAGGTTACTTACCCAGCAAAAATGTCGAGTTATAGTTGAGGAGAGGAGAAAAATCATTCCATGACATAACAAGATGAGGTAGAATACATGCTCTGGAAAACCAATCTCTTCATAAAAGATCTTGAAGCAATTCAAAGGGCAAGAAGAGAGGACAACGAGATCCTCAAACACCTACGAAAAGAAACTAACAAAAACAAACATAGGAGCAAAGCAGAGAGCTATGACAGAGTCCAAAATGGATAAGAAAGTGAAAGGAAGCGAACAATCCATCTTTCAATTATAACCTTAGATATTAAGGGGCTAAACTCCCCAATAAAAGGCAAAACTTGGAGAATGGATTAGGAACAAAACCGATCTATATCTGTTCTACAAGAAACCCATCTCCATCTCAAGGATAAGGCAATCAACTTAAGTGTGAAGGGTGGAAGAGAGGTTAATATTCAAGAGCAAAATGTGTACCAAAAAGAAAGGAGGTGTGGCTATTCTAATATCATAAAATAGACTTCCAAAGCAACAAGAAATCAAAAGAGACAAAGAGGGGCAATTACATCTTTATCAAAGGAACAATGACAATGATGAAATTTCACAATCATAAACTAGATCAAATCCAAACACCAGTGCAACCAAACTTGTGATAAAGAAATGTCTCCAGGAGTCAAGGCACATGATAACCCCACAACTAATACTAGGGACTCCAATACCCCATAAGTCCCCTAGACAGATCAAAAGGACAAAGGATAAACAAAGAAACATCTGAATTACAAATACACGGGATACAACAAATGGACTCCACAGACATCTATCGAATTTTTACCCAATACCAGAGAATACATTTCTACCAGCACCATCTGGAAAATCCCAAAATAGACATAACTGGGGACACAGAAAAACTAACAAATAAAAAAGAATTGAAATAATCTCATGCATTCTATCAACCACAGTGCAATAAAACCATTATCAACACCAGAATAAACCCTACAACCTACAGAACACATGGAGACTAAACAACACCCTACTGAAGATAATGAGTGGGTCAAGGAAAATAAATGAAAGAAATAAAAACATTCCTGGAAACTGAATGACAATGAAAATACAACATATCAAAACTATGGGACACCTTAATAAAAGCAATCCTAAGAGGGAGTTTATAGCCTAGTGCCTGACATTAAAAAAACAGAAAGAACACAAGTGAATGATCTAACCTGCAGCTAAAAAATACTTGAAAGACAAAACAAATGAACCTAAACGGAGCAGACAAGAAGAAATAAAACAAAAATCAGAGCAGAGAGCAATGTAAATAGAAAACAAGAAAACATACAAAAATCAATGAATCAAAAGTTAGTTCTTTCAAGAGAATAAATAAGAAGACAACTCTAGCCCAGTTAACAAAAGAAAAGAGGGACAACTCCAAATCATAGAATCTGTGAAAAAGGGAAATACAACGATAATGAAAAGATCCAGAACATTATACGGACTATCTTCAAAAACTTATATTCTTTACTAATTTTGAAAACCTAGAGGAAATGGATAATATCTGAACCTGGGACCCCAACAAAGCTCAACAAAGAAGAGGTCACAGTCAGTCCCTAAACAGACCAATAGTACAGGAAAGAAATACGAAGATGTAATAAGCAGCCTCCCAACAAAAAATGCCCAGGCCCAGAAGTTCATGGCGAATTCCTATAAATATTTCGAAAAAGACTACAACCATTATACTACTTAAATGGTTTCAGAAGGTTACAAACGGAGGGACTTCTCCAGAATCCTTCTATGAACCACATTCGCGACTGACAAAACCGGGAAGATACAACCAAAAGGAGAACTATAGACCCACTCCTAAGGACAAAGATGCCAAAATTCTAAACAGGATTCTGGAAACCGCATACAGACCACATCAAGAAAAATCATCCATCATGACACAGTTGAGATTCATACCAAAGCTCAGAGGATGGTTCCAACATACGAAAATAATAAAACAACATCAAACATATCAATGGTATGAAGGACAAAAAACACACCATAATCTATTGATGTGCGGAGAAAGCCTTTGACAAGAATCCAGTCATCCTTCATGTTTAAAGTCCTGGGTGAATTGGACTAAGGGATATCCCTCATGATAATCAAAGCCATAGACAGGAAACCCACAGCCAAGTATCATCCTAAATGGGGAAATGACAGAAGCATTTCCTTAAAGGCAGGAAACGCAGCAGAGGCTGCCCCCTAGTCCCACCCGTTTTCAATTGAGTGTTGAAACACTTGCCAGGGCAATAAGGCAAGAAAGAGAATTAAGGATTTAATTGGAAAACAGGAAGTTCAAGCTATCCCGGTTTGCTGAGATATGATTGTCTACCTAAGGGATGCTAAGAACGCCACCAGAAAATCCTAGAAACTGATAGATCTTGTGGTAAGTGGCAGGATACAAAATAAATCTAGAAAAACAGTATCCTTTCTTTACACACCAACAACAGCAACTGAAGAAGGACTACAAGGAGAACCTTCCCAATCACAAGAGCCTCAAAAACAATAATCCTAGGAAAAAACAAACCTAACAAAGCACACCAACGATCTCTACAACAAAAATGTTTAAACCCCTGAAAAAGGAAATTGAGGGAAGAATACAGAAGATGGACAAACCTCCCATGCTCATGGGGGGAAAATAATAAATGTAAAAATGCCTCCAACACTAACTAGTGGTACAGATTTAATTGCAATCCCAATCAAACCCCAAGAATTTCTCTCCACAGCACCCCCGCCCCCCCGCTGGGGAAAAAAAATCCTCAATTTCATTGGAAAAACAAAAAGACCCCGAATGCCAAAAACAACCCTGGAGTGAAAAGAGCACTAAGGGGGATCCTCTAAACAGATATCAAACTATACACAGGGCTATGAGTCATAAAAAAAGCCTGGTACTGGCACAAAAACAGACCAGATTGACCAATGGAATAAAACTGAAGATCCAAACCTGAAGCTCATACAATTTCAGCCCCTCATAGTTTGACAGGGGGCCAAGAAGACACAATGGAGGAAAGACAGCATCTTCAGCAAGTGGTGCGTTGTCAAAATTGGATCACCACTTGTAGAATAATGAAATCTAAACCCCTAACCCCTCCTCCACCATTTACAAAAGTCAAATTCCAGATGGACCGAAAGACCTCAACTGAAACCCCAAACGTCTGGAGGTGATAGAAGAGAAACTGGGCAGCAGACTACAAGACATAGGCGTAGGAAAAGACTTTCCTAATTCAGACAGCAGCGGCACAAGAATAATTCAACAAATTGACAAATTGGAATCTCCTTAAATCCAAAAGCGTCTGTACATCAAGAGAAACAATAAAGAAGTGAGAGAAAACCCCGAGAGTGTGGAGGAAAACCTCCACTGCAGACACATCTGACAAAACATTAATCTCCAGAGTATACAAGCTACTCAAAAAAACGAAGAAGGAAAAGAAAACAAATGAACACTCAAAAGATGGAGCAAAAAGATACTGAATAGAGACTTCACACGGAGGAAATAGAGAGGCCGAAAAACATCTTAAGAAGTGTCACGCCTCTGATAATTAAGGAAATGAATGCAATTAAAACCACTTTGAGATATCACCTTACTCCAGAAGACTGGCTAGGATCAAGAAAACAAATGAACCAAGTGCTGGAGAGGTTGTGGAGAAAGGGAACACTCATCCATTGCTGGCGGGAATGTAAACTTGTATAGCCCACTATGGAAATCAGTGTGGAGAACCTTAGAAGACTCAAAACGAGCCTTCCTTTGACCCAGTCATACCACTATCCTGGGTATATACCCACAAGACACAGCTTACTGCAAAGAACATGCACAGCTATGTTTTATTGCAGCTCTGTTCACAATAGCAAAAAGCTGCAACCAACCAGGTGCCCTCAACTGACGGAGTGGATAGAGAAAATGTGTACATGTATACAATGGCGTTCTATGCAGCGGTAAAGAGGGATCAAACACCATGAAACGTGGCAGGGTAAGGATGGGAGCTGGAACATAATGTAAGTGAAGTAACACAGTACAGAAAAACAAACGATAAATGGTGTCCCTCAATTGTGGATGCTAGTACCATAACCCAGATATAACATTTCTCATGGAGAGGGTGCATAGTAAAGAACAACAACAGAAAGACTGCATCAGAAAATGGACCGAAAATGGTGAATTGGGAAGGGGGGGGGTGGGTGAGGGACACTGGTGTATATTCGATTAATGCCATATTAATTGACTGAGTTCAACAAGTGCCCAGTTTGGCCTAGACACTGTCTAACAGGAACATGAGTGTTTAGGACTAGTAAAAGTAAATATGTGTATATTAAACAACATTGGTTTACAGACTCTGATAAAAACGGTAATGCATCCGAGTTAAATGGAGATATAATTCACTGTTGTGTAACAACTATTATAGTGGGTCCTGATGAAACTTTACTTTCTAGTGCCACAAAGGTTTTGATATGAGAGAGACTTTCTTTTGCCTCCCCCCCAGAACAGGGAGAAATATGACGATGATGGGGTTTCTCTCCAACTGTAAATTGGAGACAACTATTATAGAGTAATCTCTTATAAAACATGTAAAACTGGCCTTCTTTTAATTGACTATAGACATAGAACTGTGAAAGGATTACTCTCGCTTCAGAACCAATATAAACTAAAGTCTTAAACTATGCGCTTAAGCAAAATATTCAATACAGGAGCTCTGACATCAGAATGGATTATTCCCCAGGGAGATGTTGGCCAGGGGATCTAAGGTCCACAAAAGGTAAAGCTCCTTGCTCTAAACTGGGATACCTGCAAAGAAGAGAGGCCGATAAGGCCCTAGCTGCTGAAGACCTGATGTTAACATAGAAAGATGCATTGAGACCACACTGCAAGTTACAGATGGCCTTGGAATACCAGAGAGTGTAACCAAGGGCCACTAAACCATAAAGCAAATACGGGTCTCCTTGAGTCAAGCAAGACTCCACCGTCAAACACCAGCGTACACCTCACCTGCTGGAAATAATGTGCAGCAGGGCAGCCATATGTCTGTATATCCAAATGTAATTGGCTATTGGTCTCTCCGTGGAGAATGACCCAGCTGATGCCAAAAGCTTACATTCTCTACAGGTTGGGAGATATCATAAGACCACAGTAAGACCCTCATATTCAACAGAAAATGTAGTTCGTGGATCAAACATCTCATCTAAACATAATATGTCTATAACAAGTAACCTACCAAATATTATGGCTGCTTTGAAATACCTATATATATCAAATTGCTTGTGCTTCAGTTAGTAGGATCGAAGGTGTATTCTCTGGACAGATGTCACAGCCCATGAAAGGAAACAGCCAGAATTGACGCAATCCAAGACAACAGCTCCAGAGAGAGCGGACTGTTCTGCTTCTCATCCACTTGTGCCCCTTTTCAAGCCCAGGGAAAGATGCGGAAGAGGGGCGGTGGTAGAATGTGAGGGCTGCAATTGGGGTGAGGGGTGAAACTACAGCATGTATTCTGGAACGTCATTGATTAACCTGATTGAACATACAACTCCTACACCCCCCGCTGGAAGGTGGGGCTGTGGGTGTTTTGGGCACAACAGCCTGCAAATTGGTTATACATGAAGGATGCTTGTACTCATGGATTATCACTTATAGCTAAAAAATGGAAAAAAAACTGAGAGAGATATGCAGGACAGTCATGGCAGAATGCATGATCTCGGTTGGGGTGGGGGTGGGGGTGAAGGGAAGGGGAGATATGCCTGAACTGAATTGGAAAATGATGTATGAAATGCACAAAGCATCAATAAAAAAAAATGTTGTGGAAAAAAAAAAAAGAAACATCTGGGGTCAGGAGGGCCTGAAGGCTGATGACCATGCAGGCACTCTATTGCAGAGTTAGAAGGTTTTTATGTGTTGACTCAAACAGGAAAATCTTACAGTATAAATATGACAAAAAAGTTCCTGGGAACCACATAGCTACAATAATCACAGTTGCATTAATCACATGTGCTTGCATCAGCAGTACCCAAGCAGAACTTCTGAGACAAAGACACGTACTTATGAATAATTTTATTTATTATATGTAATTGTATAAGCAGCATCCAAGCAGAACTACCAAGATAAAGACATGAACGGGAGACTGATTATCAGTGACTGACCTGTACTTGTGCAGACCTGGGTCAGCTAGGATAGGCCTTGCTAATATACTGGTAGCCACTCTTGGGGGCAGGGGGGATAATCTGTCCTTCAACCCTGGGACAGCCAGTATAGGCCTTGCCAATATCCCATCGCCTGTTTTGTGCTGCAGGTACAGAGAAGTAGGCAGCCTATACCTGACAGCCCTGACTACTCAGCTCCCAACAAAAACTAATATCCAACTATCTTTTGTCTCCAAGAACCACATCTCACTGACAAAGATAACTATACACAAACTGATAGTCAAAAGAAGGAATCATTGTCTCAAGAAAATAAATGTTGAAAATAAGTTGGCAAGGCAATTTTGTTACCTGAAAAAGTAGACTCCCAACTAAAAATTTATAAGATATAAATCTGAACACACCATATTAATAAAGAGAATGTTTCATCAGGAAGATATGGAAATAATAAGTATTCATCAAGCAAACATTAATGTACAAACTGCCAGACAGTTGCTAGTACAATGATAGTGGGTTGTTTTAATGCCCCTTTCTTAGTTTCAGATAGGTGACACAAACTAAAAATTAACAAGGAAACTAGAGATAAAGTACTCAATAAATTAACTAGATTTAACAGATATGCAAACAGTATTTCATCCAACAGGAAGAGTACATATTCTTTTTATCAGCCTATGGAACCTTGATTAATATTGATAACATTCTAACTACAAATTTATCAACTACAAAAGAATTAATTCTAAGCAAATTTAGCATATCATCACAAGCAATGATATAAGAAAACAATAGTTTCACAGCAAACAAAAGTCCAGGACTACAGGGGTTCACTGTAGAATTTTATGAAACTTTATACAAGAGCTAACAGCAATATTTCTCAAACCGTTTATACATTAAAAATACATGGAATACCACCAAATTTGTTCCATGAGCTGATAGTATCATTCTGCATAAGGTTCCAACAAATGCAGAAAATTATATACTCAATTTTCCTCATAAAAATTTGCACAAAATTTTCAGAAAATGCAAATCAAACTCAAAAATGCATTCAGAAGATCAAACACATGGCCAATTTAGATGCAAGAATGGCTCAACTCATGCCTTGATGGAAAGACCATCCATGTTCATGGGTTGGTAGAATTAATATTGTCAAAATGGCCATATTATAGAAATAAATCTACAAATTTAAGGCAACTCCCACAAAAATTTCAATGGCAGTCCCCTTTTAAGTAAGTATAATCTCCTAAACTCCATACAAGTTCATCGAATACAAGACTTTGAGTTGTCAAATCAATCCTAAGCAGAAAGAATAATCTGGAAGTATCAATATGTATGATCTAAATTATATTAGAGACCAATAATAACAAAATAGCATATTAGCACAAAAAGCCAACACGTAGACCAATGGAATAGAAAAGAAGATAAAGAAATACACCCACTTTGCTATAGTCATCTGATTTTGACAAAGGTATCAAAAAGATACATTGAGAGAAAGATAACCTCTCAGAAAACTGGATATTCACCTGTAGGAGAATGAAACTTGATCCACATATCTTGCCCTACTCACAAGCCAATTATGTATCAGATATCTTTGTGTAAGTTTTGAACCTTTGGAATTTCTAGATGAAAATGCAAGAAAATAATTTAAGGCATGGCTTCAGGAAAGGATTTTTTTTATTTTTTATTTTATTTTTTATGTGTATGAATGTACTGTCTGCATGCAGGTCTGTGCACCCGTGTCATGAAATGCCACGGAGGTCAGAAGAGGGTGTCGGATTCTCCTGGAACTGGAATTAAAGACGGTTCTCAGCCACCATGTGGGTGGTGGGGATCGAACCCGGGTCCTCTGCAAGAGCAGTCGGCGCTCCCAACCGCTAGGACATCTCTCCAGCCCCAGGATTTTTTCAAAAATGATTGTAGTCACTTAGAAAAAAATATCAAAACTTGACCCTTCAATTGCTTGAAATTTAAAGTACTTCAACACAGAAAATAAAACAAGAACGAATGACAACTTGTAGCATGGGCAATGAAATATTTGTCAATTATTAATTAGAAAGATAAATATTTAAAATATATAAAGACTAACACTGAAGGACATTTGGAGATATATAACAGAAGCTTACAATGGATGGCCAAAACAAGGGGATTATGTATAAGAAAGAGGATCTAAATACCATGAAATTATATTGTATGAAAATTTGAAAAAAATGTAATAAAATGTTAAAAGTAAATAAAATATGTAAAAACTGCAAAAATTTAAATACTCTAAAACGAACCAATAAATTTAAGTACTCTAAAAATTAATCAATAAATGGGATATTGAATTGAATAGACGGTTCTCAAAGGAAGAAATATAGTCACTAATTACTTGAAAAATGTTCAGTGACCTTAGCCATCAGGGAAGTAAAGATTAAAACTACTTTGAGATTCTAGCTCAACCCAGTAGGAATGGCTGTCATCTAGAAAACAAGCAACAACAAACGGTGTGGATGAGAGGGAAAAGAAGTCCACACTGCTGCCTAGATTATAAAGTGGCTTATCCATTATGGAAATCTATATAGAGGTTCTTCAGAAAACTGAAACTAGGGCTGGTGAGATGTCTCAGTGAGTGAGTAAAAACACATGCCATTAAGTCTGATGACCTGGGTTTGACCCTTGGGACCCATATTGTAGAAAGAAAGAACCAACTCCCACTTGTTGTCCTCTGACAATATATATACTATGGCAGGCTTTCCCCTCCCCCACATGTATATACACAGATAAATAAATAAATTTAATGAATGTTTTTAAAAAAACTAAAATTACCATATTATCCATCTTTACAAATCCTGTTTATATTCACAAAGACATTTAATTCAGTATACCACAGAGATATTTGTGCATCCACATTTGTTGTTCCACTATTCATAACATGGAACTCAGATCAATTACCATCAGCAAATGGTTGGATAAAGAAAATATGAAACACATGTGCAATAATCTGGTAGTCTGCCATAAAAAGCAATGAACTATGATTTGTGGAAAAGAATGGGTGAAACTAAAATTCATCATGTTGAGTGAAGTAAGCCAGACTCACATGTCTCATATAATTTCTAATAAGTGTAATCTAGATTTAAGTGTGTGTGTGTGTGTGTGCGCGCGCGCATGTGCGCACACACACATAGGACATGAAAGTCTAAGACAACTCCGCAGAGATAAGAAAGGAAAGCTAAAGGGAAGGGAGAGAGGGAAACTTGAGAAGATGAGAATATAATGGAAGAAAGGCAAATGCAAACACTTCTGTTGTTAAAATATTGATGCACACGCACAAACACACACAAACACACACTGAGAACATGAAAGCAGGAGGAGGACCATTTGTGGAGAAGAAGGCTATGAGGAAGAGTGTGGTGAAGAGCTGGAGTAAGGCAGTTAAAGTAAAATAAGCATATACATGTGTGAAAATATCATAATGTAACCCATTCTTTGTATAAATACATGGCACTAAAAAGTCAAAATACAAAAATAAGTAAATAAAATAGCTAAGTAAAAATATAGACGGCCTTAATCCATGATAAGAAATACATAACCTGACACAAATGCACAGTAACAGATGTTCCATAATTTGTAATAGGTTTCCATCCAGATTGACCTATTGTATGTTGAAGATATCCAAAACTTAAAATGTCTGGAATGCAGCTAATCTATCCTAGGTCAGCAGTACAGGGCTGGGATCATGTAGACTGCTGATTATTTCCTCTGTTGATCACAGTCTCACTGTCAATTCTCAGAATCCATAAAACAAGATATTGTAGCTTTTACATCATTGTTAAGTCAAAATATTATCAAGTAAAACAATTAAAATCAGTAAATACACAGTATGACAAGTATAGCAAAAAAGGGTAAAGCAATAATTTTGTGAAATTATGTACTTATTAACAAATACAGGGCTGGAAAGATGACTTGGTGATTAAGATCACTGCCTACTCTATCAGAGGACCTGGGTTAGGTTCCCAGCACCCACAGGCCCACTAACAACTGTCTGAAGCTCCAGTTTCAGGTGAATCCAAAGCCCTCTTCTAACTCCTCAGGTATTGCATGTCACAGATACACTTACACCCACACTCAGGCAATACACTCATACATGTAAAACAAAAATAATAAAATATTTTCTACTGCAAAGATACATGCAAATCTATGTTTATTGCAGCCCTCTTCGCAATAGCAAGAATCTGGTAGCAACCCAAGTGGATAAACAATAATGTGGTACATCTACACAATGGAGTTCTAAGCAGCAGTAAAGAAAGATGACATTATGAACTTTGCAGGTAAATGGATGGAACTTGAAGCCATTATGCTAAGTGAAGTAACACAGTCCCAAAGAAACAAATGGGGAATTGTTTCCCTCATTTGTGGATGCTAGCACCAAATCCCCCTTGAAAGACAAGCTGAGCAACATATTGTTATATCTCTCTATATCTGAAAGCAACTGTGATGTTATAAGGTGATTCTCTTAACGAGTCCTAGAGTTAACTTACCACATACTTTCAGACATGGTAATTAATGTATATAGGTGAAAAGTATATATCCATATTTTAGAGTAATATAAAATTAAAAGGAAAAAATGTGAACTCCTAAACATATATGAGTTAACATACAGTTTATTCCTAGAGGGCATGACTCTGGTACATGTATGAGATATATATTGGCATATTTTAGAGCAATACAATGGGGAAGGAACCACAACAACATAGAGACTGGGTCAAAGAATGGATTGACATAGTTAAATTCTCCCCAAAACAATGGACATTTACAGAGAAAAACTATAAAGAGACTGAGAGAAAGGTGAAAGACATGCATGGCAGAATGCATGATCTGGGGTAGGGTGGGGGGAAAGGAAGGGGGAATGTGTCTAAATGGAACTGAGAAATGATGTCTGAACTACACGAAACATCAATAAAAGTATTATAAAATAAAATAAAAATAAAACAGATACAATAGCCAGAATATAGTCTTAATTCCTTACTGAGAATAGTTCTTAAATTTTAAGCCATTCATTTTATTAAACATGCATTAGAGTTTTCTTTTACATGTTCCCTTGTATCACAGTTTCATTTGAACTGTGATTGGAAAATATTTTATTTTATACATGCCAAAGTATATACTTTACTGAGATTTTTTTTTTTTTTTTGGTCTTTTCAAGACAGGGTCTCTCTGTAGTCCCAGCGGTCCTGGAACTTACTCTGTAGACAAGGCTGGCCTTGAACTCACAAAGATCCACCTGCCTCTGCCTCCCAAGTGCTAGGATTAAAGGCGTGGGCCACCACGCCAGCTGAGATTTTTTCATATTAATTTTCTATTCATGACTGATTGTCAAGGAGAAATATTCTAAACACAATTTCAGATAGGCCTGTATGTTGTAACAAGATTTCACTGTGTAGAATTTAGAGAAAAGACTGACATGTTATTTTCAAGTTTTCCAAAGTTTTTGTTTACATGGAGGATTAAACTCACTATGACACTCTGATCTGTCATGTATATGCTGTTTCTGATGAACACAAATTTGAGAAGAGGCCATTGAAAGCTTGGAATTGCCTTTTATTCATTATCATCCTTTTAAGTTAACAAACAAAATAAATGGATACCATTATGGCATTTTCATACATAAGTGTCACTGTACACTGATGTATTTTAAATTCCTTTCCTCCATGCCCCGTCTATGTTAACCCCATCTGATTTATTTGTTGGTTTATTTCTTTGTGTGTGTACATGTGTGTAGTGTATGTTTTTGCATAATTGTGTGTGCATGTATATATATATAGAA
This sequence comes from Rhizomys pruinosus, assembly GCA_009823505.1. Taxonomy (NCBI): domain Eukaryota; kingdom Metazoa; phylum Chordata; class Mammalia; order Rodentia; family Spalacidae; genus Rhizomys; species Rhizomys pruinosus. Next base: position 547,877 of record VZQC01010591.1, on the reverse strand, counting down.
GCCAAGGGTCAAGTGACTTCCACTATAGCTTTCCACTTTACCATTCAGACAGGATCTCTCACTAAACCTAGAGGTCACTGCCTATCTAAACTAGGTGGCCAGTGTGCTATGGGAATCTGCATGTCTCTGGCTACTACCAGAACTAGGGTTACATATATGTGCAACCATGCCAGACTTTGACATGGATACTAGGGATCCAAACTCAGATTCTCATTCTTGTTTCTGCCCTAGGCAGCAGCTTGCTCTGGAAACCAGATGTTTTATGGAGTGTCAGAGGACAGGTTAGATTTTACTAGAGACTTGATTGCCAGATAAGTTATTCAGAAATCACACAACATAACATATAAACATAAATATTTCAGTTATGTTCAAAATCAAATGGAAATAAAACGTATATAATAATTAGAATATCCTTCATAAAATTGCTAGAAACTATTTAGCCAATCAGACTATTTGACCTCAGTGCAAGATTCCTATAAGCTTCAATTTCTTAGTCTGTAAATGGGATAAATACAATCACACAGACAAAGTAAACAGCCATAAGATGGATTGCAGTACAGTATTGATTTATTAACATGGACTATCATATCAAACTACATACTGTACCTTCTGAAGAGCAACTTTCTCTAACTTTAAATCCATTATGTTGACTCTTCTCTTAGACTTCCAAGTTGTCCTTCTTGACAGTAGGATATCAGTAGAGATCTGATCAATAGCAATCATAACAGGAAGATACACTCTAAGTCCCATAAACTAGTTACTTTTCTATATACCTTTGTAAAGATATGTATCTCTGGGGAATAAATTCTCAAAGATAAACAGGCCTTCCATTAGTTTCAGAAGGGCATTTTTCTATTTCTACCTTCTTTGAAACAAAAATTGCCCAATTATATAATGAATACAATCTTAAAAAAGAAGGTTTGAAAACTTTAGAAGAGAAAAAAACTCAAAGTGAACATCAGATACCACACAACCAAAGTGGAAATTATTAACATTAACTGTTTTCCTTTAAAAGCTTTGCTTTTAAAAATCATTTTAAAAAGCATTATGATTTATTTTGATACTTTAACTGTTAACTAGTAATTAGCTGTTTTTTCCCATTTGCCTAAAATCTTTTGGTCATTCTTTTCTTTTTGAGTCACTTTTAGGCTTCTCAGCATGTCATTTATTAATTTTTTTTAGAATTAACTTCATCAAAATCTTAATTAACAAGTTAATGAGAGAAACAGCAGGTTGATGCAGCTGTTTCAAAAGGAATTAAAGAGGCTGGGGGATTTAAAGTGTTTGAGAAAAAGATTTTTCATGTAAAATTTTGCACATGAAGCCATCAATTTGAAGTTGTTGTTTACTATACAAATCCAGAAGCATCAACATCTCAAAAAGACAAAATTAGTTTTCTTGGATTTCAGACAAATTCATTTGCAGACATCTGAATTTATCCATTTTTACAAGATAATATCTACTTTTACAACTTTGTAAAATTTAGTAATTAGTAGCAGAGGGCATAACTAAGATACTGTGAAAATTTTAGCAAACCTAACTGGGCAAGCTAGAAAGAGCCAGCAGATGCTGAAGGAATACAAAGTAACTTCTTTTGTTACCAACATTTTTCTTTTTTTAATATTTTTATTATTTTTTTTTATGTGTATGAGTGTCCTGTCTGCATGTAGGTTAGTGCACCTGTGTCGTGCAATGTCGCGGAGCTCAGAAGAGGGTATTGGATTCCCCTGGAACTGGAGTTAATGACAGTTCTTAGCTGCCATGTGGGTGCTGGGAATCGAAACAGGGTCCTCTGCAAGAGCAGTCGGCGCACTCTTAACCACTGAGCCATCTCTCCAGCGCCCACCTCCAACATTTTTCTTAATAGTAATTCTTGGATGGCAAACAAGCCCCAAAGATGACTCCTTGTCACAAAAGATTTGTCTTATTGTATTATTTTTATCAAGTTTTTTCTTTGGACAATTTCATATGTGTATAAAATGCTTTCTGATTACTCTTTCTTCCCATCCTTTCTTCTCTTCATCCCATCCCTATCAACTTCCCCAGTCAAGTCTTTTTCCCCAGATTTATGTCTTTTTTATTCATTTTCTGACCCACTGAGCTTAACGAGAGCCATTGGTTTGACTTGCTCATTGGAGTCTGTTGGGCTTGCTGGTGGGTAGACATGTTTCCCTGTGTCTCTGCATCTATCCAAGGCCCACTGCATCCTCCTCCATTTATGTCTGACTGTTAACTGGCCCATTCTTGTGCAAATAATGTATGGATATAATTTATATAGCTTCTCTAAGTGCAGGAATACATTATTACATTTTTTGCTTTTATCTATTGATTAGAGCTTAAAGTATGAAATAAAGGGAATATACCTCTAGAGTTTTACATGCATCATTATGAAGGAAGATGAGCCACTTTTTTACTTAATTACCAAAAATTCTGAAAATGTTCTTGTTACTGGAAAAAAAGTGAGCTTTCACAATACTTGAAAGGCTAGGGACTTAGAAACCAGTGAAAAGCACCATAGAAGATTTGTAGCAGGCTTAGGGAGAATTAGTTTTATATATACAGTATAAATCATGGTCCTAAGTGGTAGGCTTTCATACTTATGGATATATATATATATATATATATATATATTCACTTATAAAACTGACATAAATGAGACAAAATTAATTTTAAAAGGTTGCAATCTCACAGATATGCCCTTTGATGAAAATGTAATTAATTAGAAATAAACACTGTGAAGTCAGGACTATCTAGAATCTAGATATTAATATTAAACGGTTGATGTGCTAAACATGAAAAGGGTATACAAATTCAATAACACTAAAATCACAATTTATCAGATTTCGAAAGCACATAGAAGAAAATGTATAGTATTAAAGATGTTAAGGGCTAGGAAAATGGCTCAGTGGTTGAATGTTTCCTGCTCTTGCAGAGTAATGGAGTTCAGTTCCCATCATCCACATGGAGCACCTCACAATTACCCTTAACTGGATCCAGGGGATCCAATGCTGTCTTCTGTTCCCCATGGCTTGCATGATATGAGTGTGTAACACTTGTAAGAAAATTAAAAAATAAATAATAAAATTTTAAAAAGATAAACATATAAAATAGGATATGTTTCCACAATTGGAACCCAGAAGAGAAGTACAACTTTATACAGAAAAAAAGAAAAAGTTAAGGTAAAAGTGGTAAGACATTGAATAAAATGAACAATGGACTAAAACATGAAATGAAAATTAAGTACTTAACAAAAGCCAGGAGAATTGATGTTTTTAAGGTAGATGTATAAGACAGAGGAAAAATGGGAAAGAGATTACAAATTATGCAATCAGAAATGAAATGGTCACCAGTAAAGAACAAACCTAGGGCATCCTCACCTGAAAATAAGGAAACAATCCTAGATGGACAAGCTAGATAGAACTAGCAGATGCTGATGGAATGCCAACCATCTATACTGTATAGACGCTTCATTACCAACCATCTTATATTTTGTAGGTAAAAAATAAGAACTTTTTCATATTCACTAGCTATTACAAATATGTATGTATATATAATTAAGATTATTCCAATTATACTTGTTAAATTAAATAAAATGACTCAAAAAATAACTTGAAAAAATGACTTCAAACAAAACATAAAAGAAATAAAATCTTAAGTACTTATACTTAATTGAGAAATTGAATCTTTAAATGAAAACGTCCCAACAGCAAAATACATTTTTAAAGTATATATGAATTTTAACAAAAAAATATACAAAATATATAACTCCTTTTCAAAAGAATAAGAGTAGATCATAACTGTTTATGAGGATTGCTGTGTGAAGTCTGTGAACTGAAAACAAATTATGAATCACTATTCCACATAAACAGAGTTGCAATACGTATTAATTCATTAATATTAGCAAATGGATATCAAAATATCTAAGATGCATGAATAGATGTAGAATTGATCAATGCATTAAGTGACCATATTAATAAAATTAAGGTAAAAATGCATATGATTTTCTTGGCTGGAGAGGTGGCTCAGTGGTTAAGAGCACTGACTGCTCTTGCAGAGAGGATCCAGGTTCGATTCCCAGCACCCACATGGTGGCTAAGAACAATCTTTACTCCAGTTCCAGGGGAATCTGACACCCTCTTCTAACCTCTGCAGCATTGCATGACAGGGGCGCACCTACCTACACGCAAGCAGTACACTCATACACGTAAGAAGTAAAAAAACAAATTCATACAATTTTCTCAACCAGCGAAGAGAATATATATATATTCCATTCATCATTGAAGCCCCTAACAATATAGGACTATAAGTGAACTTTCCTGACTAAAAAAAAGAAAAAAATAAAAGGACATCTACAAAACCCTACCTCCAAAATAATGCTGAAGTCGTAGCTGAGGAGTTGAGCTCTGGTTTCAAATGTGTCACGGTGATTTTTTAGGCTCAGTCATGGGCAGGTACAAAGGCTTCGCCTCACTTTCAAAACTGCAGTACTCACAGTATAGTCGCTGCAAAGTCATTGAGCTGAGGAGCCTTAACGAACTTGCAATCAGGGACTGATGACTTCTGGCCACTCCTACTCTCAGGCATGATTGCTAGACTTCTTAAACATATTTTTAAAATATATTTCTGGAGGGGGAGTACACTTGACCCACAGCTTACATGTGGAATTCAGAGGACAACATGCAAGAGTTGATTTTCATCTTCCATCATGAGTCCTACCTAGGATCTGAACTCAGGTCATCAGGCTTAGCAGCCTCTCTTATCAGCCCACTAATCTTCATAAGAATTCTGGATAATGTACTTTAAGCTCTTGTGCCTAGACTCTCTGATCAAGGGGAAGGATAAAATTTGAAGAACTCTGTCTCCAACCTTACTCACTATTCAGTAATCATCAGTTCCATACTCTACAATCCTCATTTCACCCAGCCTGGAGATGCAGCAAACTGCAGCTCTTCGGCAGAGAGATGACACCACAGGTGTTGACCCAGCTATCCCTCCACTAATGCACTTTTTCATGCTGGAAAATGGAACACAGAGAGTTGGTAATTTTTCCAGCTTTAGCTTTTTGATCATACAACCGCAATAAGTGATTAAAGACTTAACTCTCATGTTTGGCTTCTTGCTGTAATTCACTATTGATGCATGGAAGCTCAACTCTATTTCCAGCACAGCTGAGCTACTGATTTGCTATTTATTCAAAGAAAATTAAATCATGTCCAGTCCACCCAGATGCATGTACACAAACGTCCCCAGCTGCTTTTCTATTTTATAATAGTCCAAAAAGCAAACAATCAAAATGTATATAACTAGTGAATGCATAAATAAATTGTGGCATATCATTACATGGAAATGCTCAGCAATAGAAAGAAAAACCTGTAAAACATACAGCTGATAAGTTAAATCTCGGAAAGATCATGTTTTAGAAGAGCAACCAGACATGAAAGTCTATGGACTCTTGTTTGACCTTTAAATTCTAGAATACCCAAAGTGCCTCTAGAAAGATGGCTCAGCAGTTAAGAGTTCATACTGCTCTTGCTGAGGGCCCAGGTTCAGTTCCCATCACCACATGGAGCACCTCACAATTACCCTTAACTGGATCCAGGGGATCCAATACCTTCTTTTTTCTGCAAACAGCTACAGACAACATAGATACAGGAACACACAGAGACACACACACATGGTTAAAATTAATCTTAAAATAGCTTAAGTAAAAGATATTGATAGAAAACTGGTTAGTGGTTGTTTGGAAACCTGATATAAAAGGAAGAGCTAGACTACAAAGGAGCAGGTGAATAATTTTGTACATTGCAATTTTTGGCATTTTTTGAATGTTCTAATTGTATTCATATGAATGACAATCAAAACACACAGTACTGGACACAAAGTTCCAGGCATTCTATCTAAATTATACATCAATGAACTTGTTTTAAAATAACCTTTTATATATTTTCCTAATATTTATTTTTTTATTTTTTATTATTAATTTTATTTATTTCTGTATGTGTATGAATGTACTGTCTGCATGCAAGTTTGTGCACCCGTGTCGTGCAATGCCACGGAGGTCAGAAGAGGGTGTCGGATTCCCCTGGAACTGGAGTTCTCCTGGAATTGGAGTTTCAGACGGTTCTCGGCTGCCATGTGGGTGCTGGGGATCTAACCCAGGTCTTCTGTAAGAGCGGTCGGCGCTCTTAACCGCTAGGCCATCTCTCCAGCTCATATTTTCCTAATATTTAATATCTGTAAGCTATATGTTAAATATAGTGAAGATTTTACTAGTTCACTAGTAAGGAATCTTGTACTTAGGATATTTTTAATTCTCTAATTCATAAATTGATATTTAGAAAAATTATATCAAATTCCTCCTTCTATTAATATTTCCAGAATATACAAGTAAAATATGTTAATGAAAATTAAATATTTGGATATTAATTTTATTTTCTAGAACTCAAAACTACAACAAAATAGACTGGACACTCATTTGATCAACTTGATTGAACATACAGCCCCCCCCCCCCGCCGGATGGTAGGACCCATGAGTGTGTGGGTTTGGGGCCAACGTCTTGCAACTGGTTTACATGAAGGTGCTTGTTATACAAATTATCCTTATTGTATAAAAAAAATGAAAAAACAAAACACAAAGCAAGAAGATGCGGAAATAATATGTCAGATATCGCATGATCTTGCGATGTGGGTAGCTGAGTGGAGGGGGGAGGGGCGAGGACGGCGGACTATATGCCCTGAACTGAATTGGAAAATGGATGTATGAAATACACAACACAATAACATAAAATAAAAAAATGGAAATAGAAAAGTAAAAAAAAAAAAAAAAAGAATAACTCAAACTCTTCAAGGCAGTCATGTCATGGTTACTGCTTTGGCTTTTGAAGTTCCTTCTACTTAGAATGGCCTTACATCCCACTGATTAGTTACTCATTATTTCTTTCTGCTAAGAGCTTTTGTATCATATTTTTGTATTGTATTTTTGTGCGATTATTTCTCTCATCTTCAAAACTTGGTTATACTTCCTTATTTATTTTAATACTTTGCATTTAATGGAAATTTAATGTGCCATATATGTACACTATAGAGATGCTTTTACTCCCTTTTTGATTGGACTTTCTTCTATAATAAGCTTCCCTTCTTACCATATAGTTTTGAAAACAGGTATTTGTGTCGGGCATGGTGGCGCCCCGCCTCTTAATCCTAGCACTTGGGAGGCATGAGCGCAGGTGGATTTTGTGAGTTCAAGGGCCAGCCTGGTTACAGATTGGTTCCAGGACAGCTGGGGCTACAGGCTAGCACACTGTCTCAAACAAGGACAAAAAAAATGAAATAAAAAAAAAACCAAAAGATAAACGTTTATCTTTAGATATGGCTATAGTAATACTATAAGTATGCCAACTAGATTACTCCAATTTTTTTCCATGCATGAAAGGCTATTATAATTTCTCTAATATATCTTCCCCAAATTGTTTAGTATTATTATGTTTATAGAGTTGGCCTTTTTTTCTTCTTCTTCTTCCAACCTCTAAAGTGTAAAATTCTACCCATTGATAAAAGTCAAATTGCAAATCACTATCAGAATAATTGTAGGTGAAAGAGAGGTTTTTATTAATGAGTTAGTCACTGTTCAATTATTAAATATAAGTTCCAGATTTTCATTCTCTTCCTGTATTTAATAACAATAGCAACAAAAAGGGTAATTTGTTCTGCAGAGTTGAATTTGTGATCTACAATTATACATGCATACTTACCACAACACATATTAACATGATATTTTCAGAATTATGAGTAAAGCCATATTTTTTATAAATTTATTTATTTTATTATTATTTTTGTATGTGTATGAATGTACTGTCTGCATGTAGGTTTGTGCATCCGAGTCGTGCAATGCCGTGGAGGTCAGAAGAGGGTCTCAGATTCCCCTGGAATGGGAGTTCTCCTGGAATTGGAGTTACAGACGGTTCTTAGCCACCAAGTGGGTGCTGGGGATCGAACCCGGGTCCTCTGCAAGAACACTCAGTGCTTTTAACCACTAGGCTATCTCTCCAGCCCCGAGTAAAGCCATATTTTTAACAAAATATCTAGATTATGGAAACTTGTACTGTTTGTACTTTTTAAGCCAAATACTAATAGTTTAAGAATAGTCAAAAATATTAGCATTGCTTATAAAAGCATCCTCTCAAATGAATTATTTTGTATAATTATCTTCTAAAACCATGTAATTCGAATTTAAAACTTTAAATATATATTTATTATATATATTATTTTATGTGTATGAGTGTATTACCTGCATGCATGTAAGTGCATTCTTGTTGTGCAATGCCCATAGGGATAATAAGAGGGCATCAGATCTCCTGGAGTTATGGATGATTGTTAGCCACTATGCGGATGCTGTAAACTGAACCCTGACCCTCTGCAAAAGGAGCCAGTGCTCTTAACTGGGGAGCCATCTCTCCAGCTTCAAAACTTTACACATTTTAAAATTTAATTTTGCTGTTTGTATGGGATTGAAATGTGAGGGCTACTCTCAAGCTAAGCATGTATCTACTCTTGAGCTACAACCTGGCCTCACTTTGCCTCGTATTTACAAAGTCCTGTATATATCAGGTATTGGTATTATAATATAATTTAATCTTATGAATGCATCATGAATAAAAGAAAAGTGTAGAAGTACATACTTCATATTCTACTATTACCTATTTTAATGTAGAATTCCAAACCTTATCATTCATATTTATGTCTAAAGCATTATATGAATATCTGTGATCTTTAAAAATCCTCATAAATAACTTTGAATTTCATTATTTCTCATGCTAAGTAAATCCATCAAGATGATCCAAAAACTATTTTGATTTATCTTCATTTTTAAAGCCTCCTAAAATCTCAATACCCAGATCAGTTTTTCATGATTTGTGGTATTTCTTTCTCTATAACATCTTGTTTATAACTTAGTGATCATTGTTATAAATTTTAATAACAAATATCAACTGTCACTTTGACATTTAATCCAATTTAAAATGCACATGTATTATCCTTCCCAGTGCAATGTTTATATTTTCTGAATTCTTCACATTGTTTTGTACCTAGCTTATGCACAGGAGGCATTTTTAAATTAATAAACAACTGACTTATTAGTTTAAACTGAATTGGAGGGTGAGGTAGCAGAAACATGATCATAATCCATACACAGTTGTCAGATATGCTTCATGTCTTTTCTTCCCTTCTTATAGCTTTAAATTAACCACAGGAAAACAGAACTTTAAAGATATGATCAAAGCTACATGCAAATTTAGCCAGGTGTGGTAGTGCACACCTTTAATCCCAGCACTCATGTGTCAGAGACAGGTGTATCTCTGTGAGATGGAGGCCAGCCTGGTCTACATAGTGAGTTCAAGCTACTGGAGCAACAGGGAGACCCTGTCTCAAAAAAAAAAAAAAAGGGAAAAGAAAAAGAGTGAATGCAAATTATTTTAAAGTATTTGTGCTGCTTGCTGAAAGTTTGGGTTCTCATGCATATGCTTTCATTATTTTCCTAAAACTTTATGAGAATGTTGGTATTCATAGAAATCATTGTATTTTCTTCCAAGAATCTCCTTTAGATTATAAAAGAGCAGCACCAAGATGTGTTTTGACCCCTGTTTCTGTCACATGTGACCTTTTTCTCTAGGTTGTGCTACCTCAGCCCTGAAGATGATAGATTCATTTCCATATTTCATAATAGAATAAGATCATGACAATTATTCATAGCTACATCAGAATGATCAGTCAAATTGGATTTCATATTCATCAGCTTTATAAAAGAAGAATAACATATGAAAGTTCAGCCTGCTTTTAAGGAGAAATAGCATTTGTATAATGATTTTCAGGACCTTCTGAGAAGGGAATCAACTTTCATAATTTTGTTCCTAAGAAAGTTTAAAGAAACCTGTCATACCTGTATCAGCACAAGTTCAGAGATCCTTTGTTTAAATCATCAAATGAGTATAAAGACATTAGACTAAGGGAGAAGGTATTTAATTGAGAGAAGGTATTGATTTGAAGTATGTCATATGATACATGTGTCCGCTGGACAGATTTTCGCACTAAGCATGTGTTGATATAAAGAGTTGAAATACTATTGAAAGAGAAGTAATTGTACTAATAGAAGGCAATTTGAAAGGACACTAATGAGGTGTTTACACATTTAGGATAAGCATCCACAACTAATGCTGTGTGTCTGCTGGACACATGTTATGTGTCTGCTGGACACTAACTGGACAAGAATTTCAGTGAGCTACACGTCTTTTGATTTTTTTTTTAATTTTAACAATAAGGGAATTTATTTGTTAACCACTATACCCTTTATATCCTTCCACTTGCAGATTTTGAGATTTGTTGAATACTTGGCGTGCAAAACAGTACCATGATGACTCATAATGACTTTGATGCCTCTCAGGATCCAAGACATTGGAAAGGCACAAGGATGTTGCATTCGTCTGGTATTGCTTATCATGTTGAAGTTACATTTCCAATACAGATGTCAGAGGTAATTGAAGTGAGAACTTCACTTTCATGAATGGATGTGTGTGCTTCTAAAGAAACTGAATTGGTTTTTCCCAAGACTGAGGTTCATTTCATGGGAATATATTATCTACATGAGAACAAGTTCTTACAAGAAGCTCATTGTGTATGCTGGTGTCTTGTCAACTTGCACACATATTTTCTCCATATGATAGCATCAAACATTAGGCCTGTACCAGAAACAGAGCAGATTCTGACACCAGGCTCTTAGACTTCTAGCACCAGGGACCTAGTAAATACTTCTGACCCCTGAATTTCTCAGTCTTTGATATAGCAGCACCAAAAACAGTAAGAGTAAAAGACTATTGTTTTCTCTCTTTTTTTCATATTTTCTTTTTTTGAGAGATTTCACTATATAGCCTTAGCTGGCCTGGAACCCACTATAGATCTACCTGCCTTTGCCTCAGGACTGCTGGTATTAAAGGCATGTGCCACCATGCCTAGCCAAATGTTAAGGTTTTGAGTTGAAAAGTGACATGATTTTGTCAGAGTTAGATTGGTAATATTGTCAAACACTTTTCAAAGAATTACATTTCAGCATGAGATTAGAAATTAATAGAGTGTATTGAGTCTGAGCGCTCATAGTTTAAGCTGGTTCCCAGCTTAGTCCTATGGCAAGATAATGCAACTTTAAAAGTAGGACCTTGGGCTGGAGAGATGGCCTACAGGTTAAGAGCACCGACTGCTCTTGCAGAGGACCCGGGTTCAAGTCCCAGCACTCACATGGCGACTGAGAACTGTCTTTAACTCCAGTTCCAGGGGAATCTGAAACCCTCTTCTGACCTCTGCGGCATTGCACGACACGGGTGCACAAAAAAACTTTATAATCATGAAGGTAACTTCAGAATCATTTTTGACTACCACATAACCAAAACCCTAAGAACGTAGGGGCCACGGGTGTGGTGGCCGCATGCCTTTTAATCCTAGCAACTTGGGAGGCAGAGGGTTAGGGTGAATCTTTCTGAGTTCAAGGCCAGCCTGGTCTACAGAGTGAGCTCCAGGACAGGCTTTGGGCTTACAGGGGAGGACCCTGTTTCGAAAAGACAAAAATAAAACAAAAAAAAAAAAAAAAAAAAAAAAAAAAAAAAAAAAAACGTAGGACCTTATGTGAACTCCAGGTTAATGGAGATTGTCCAAAGAGAAAATTATGGGACCCCAACCCCTTTTTCTCTTTCACTTGCCAGGAATTTCAAGTTTTGTTCTGCCTGTGTGTGTACCCTCTATGCTCTGTAGTGTCTCCACAGCGCCAGATTCAATGGAGCAGATGGCTTATGAATGAATGCCTAAAACTGTGCGCCAAAATAAATAATTTTATCTTTTTCAGTTGGTCATCTTAAGCGTTTGTAATAATGGCAGCATATAGCTTAAACATGCATTACTATGATTATTCATGTGACAGACAGAAAATTTTTGAACTAACAAAGTCCTTGAAGTTAAAGATGAAGGAGAAGGTAAGGAGTAGAAATATATTTGGGGTAAATCATACTCTTGGAAGACACAAAATAGTGCTTCAGAGAGTCATTTAGTGGCATTGCTACAAGGAAGCCAGACTGTAGCAGAGGCTATTGGGAGGAGAGTGAAGAGCAGAACAGTGGAACTGGGCAAGCGCAGTGACCATTGGTCCATGCCCAGACTTCTGAATCCATGGATTCAATCCGTGCTGGATTAAAGTTATGTCATAACCAAAGTTTGGATTTTTCACTACTGTATTTCGTATCTCTTACACCTGTTACATAAACCTGGATTTCTGCATATTATTCTCATGAGACAGAAAGCAAAGGGAAACAAAGAAAATTCAAAGTCTGTGCTATTTACGTGCAGGTTTCAGAAAGGCACTTGTTGATGACCCAGAAGACCCTTTGCCTTTCAACATACATGAAACCATAACTGAAATTCTCACTTAATAAAACAGATAAAACCTCAAACTTATTACAGTTATTTACAGCTACTATAACTATAAAGTTTACTAGGGTGTTGGGGATGTAGTACTTTAAGAATGCTTGCTTTGAAAGCATAAGGACTTGAGTTTTAATTTGTAGCACTCACATAAACACCCAGCATAGCAGGCACATGTAAACTCAGCAATGAGCAGCAGAAACAGTTGGAGGTGTCCAGCCTATCCAAAACAGTTGGTTCAGTTCAGTGAGAGGCCCGGTCCCAGGGTAATGAGCCAGAGAGCACTGAGGAAGAGAGTAATAGAAGACCCCCACCATCTTCCTCTGGGTCCTGCATGAACACACATGGGCTAGGTTTGTGCAACTACATGTTAAAGTGCATTTCCACATATATATGACGTGTATATACACACAAATACACACACACGCACCACATCTAAGAAGAATGGCATCATTTGTACAGATATTATAAACTATGAAGGAATCAGTGAAATGAAGTAAGGAAAGCTACGTAATAAAAAACAAAACGTTGGACTGGAGAGATGGCCTAGTGGTTAAGAGCACCGACTACTTTTCCAGAGGACCCGGGTTTGATCCCCAGCACCCACATGGCGGCCGAGACCTGTCTGTAACTCTAATTCCAGAGGAATCCAACACCCTCTTCTGACCTCCACAGCACTGCACAACACAGGTACACAAACCTACATGCAGACAGTACATTCATACACATAAAAAATAAATTAATTAATTGAAAAAAAACAAAATGTTTAACTGGATTTATACATGTGTTTTACCAGTCTTGAAAAATCGAGAATAAGAACAAAGGAATAAAGAATTCATAGGATAAATGAGAAACAAAATTATAAACTTAACATTATAAGTAATTACTTAATGAAAATAATAGTTGATGAAAAAACAAATGCTGTCAAAATGTGTCAAACAAATTCGTGGTTTTTTTTGTTTGTTTGTTTGTTTTTGTTTTTGTTTTTTGCGGGGTTCTTATCCTCAGCCTTTAACCGCTGCGCTATTCAAATTTCTAACAATATGTTATCTAAAAAGTCATTCTTCATATTTAATGGCACAGTAAATTTAAAAATAAAGTATCAGCATAACGCTGAGCAAAGGTAACATAAAATCAAATTAAAACTCTACAAATCCCCAGAAAAATATATTTTAGATTACATTATTATTTAAAAGACTGAGTTAGAACATCATAATGATAAAAATGTCAACTAATAAGGAGAAAATACCAATCTTAAATAATTATGAACATAATAACAAACATTTTAAATAGAGCAAAAACTGGTAGAACTGCAAGCACACAAATCCAGTTTTGTAATCTTTAATAACCTCTGTCATGTATCAAAGAAAAAAATGTGTTTACCCATATACAGTTTATGTTCCACATATTTCAAATATTTCAAAACTGTCTTTTGCTTAAAGCAAATGTAAAAATCATATTCATTTTCATTGCCCTGTCCAAAATATTTTAGATACTATTGCAAATATTAAAATCAAGAAAATTAATACCATATTCCAAAGACGAGCAGATAGCCTGTACTAGTTGTGGTATTCTGTCATCGGCCAGTCAGTAACAACAGATTAAGACATTAGCGTTCACGACCTCTGGTCTGGAATCCAATTACATGGTGGTGCACACCATTGCAAAGTCAGCCACAAAACTGCACCACATGCAGGCCACATGTGGGATCCCTCTTTTTTGTTGTTGTTGTTCTCTTTTAGATTTTCTTTTTATTGATGCTTTGTGTATTTCATACATCATTTTCCAATTCAGTTCAGGCATATATCCCCTTCCCTTCCCCCCACCCCACCCCTACCCATCCCAGATCATGCATTCTACCGTAACTTTTCTGCATCTTTCTCTGCTTTTTTGTTTTGTTTTGTTTTCATTTTTTAACAATAAGTGATAATTTGTGAGTACAAGCATCCTTCATGTAAAACCAATTTGCAAGCAGTTGTGCCCAAACCCACACAGCTCATGGGTTCCACCATCCAGCAGGGGAGGCTTGTATGTTCAATCAAGTTGATCAAATGAGTGTCCAGTCTATATTGTTGTAGTGTCACCATCACCCCAATCGCAGCCCTTACATTCTACCATGCTCCCTCTTCCGCAGATTGTTCCCTAGGCTTAGAAAAGGGGCACAGGTGGATGAGAAGCAAAACAGATCCCTCTTTATGCTCATTCATTGATAGCTGAAAGAATTCCACTCCTTAAGGGATGTTGAACTCTCACTTGGATTCTTCAAGCTACATTAGCTGAAAGCCTCCCTACATCCCAAGCAATGAGAGGCTCTATCAATTACTGCACATTCAACTGGCTTCATCAGGATGACCGAAGGAGAGGTCAGGAGATAATGCCAGCCTGATGACAGCCACTTCACTTTGTCAAGTAATCGTGAACTCTCCCTTCCCATTCATAAGAAGACCCTGAGGTGAAACAATGGCCATTCGCAAGTCACTAGGCACCTGCAGCTAGTGCACATAGATGCTGCCTCACTTGTTCTTGATTCCCAAGCATGATATAGGTTATAGAGAAGTTCAGCTCTTTATTCTGCACAAAACAAGTCAAAAGCCACAAGTGTTTAGTATGCAGGGCTAAACAGTCATCTCATAGAGCTGTAAAAACAAAAATGGAACTTATGAGACTTGAGGGTATTTAGAACTCTAGAAATAAATTGTTACAGAAGACGAGGCTCCTAAGATGAAAAATGACATAAATTTTCACAGAGGCCACTTTGAATCTTTAGCAGAATATAAATTTAACTGTCTAGACTAAAATTTTGTAATACTTAGAAAGGACTGGGAAACCTAGAAAGATGTGTAATTCTGTGGTTTTTCTCAAGACTAGAGAAGATTGATATCTCATCTCAGGTGATGGGCCCCAGGGGTCCTTTCAGACATCCAGAGCACTCAATAGCAATTTCAGAGAGGTCACACCTTAAAATAGGAGCAAACTATCTCCAGAATAAAGCAAGATTCATCACCTCTGAAAAAGCTAATCTCAACAGGATCAAGTTTATCAACAGTCTAGGTAACACCTTAAAAAAATTCCACCAATTTTTAAATACTGCAACATGCAAAGAATCTAGGAAATATATTAGATCAACAACAGAAAGAAATGATTCCTTAAAGCAGACTTGGTAGTGGTATAATAAAGTACAAACATGAATATTATAAGTATGCATGTATCCTTAAAAGAAATTTTTAGTTTAATCAGAGAATTGAATTAATAAGAACTAAATAATATCCTTACATGAGTAAGATCAACAAGAGAGAAATTATATTGCTTGACAGATTAGAAGCTATGGATGTGACCTAACAAAACAAAAAGAGAAAAGCACACAGAAGGAAAAACCCAGAGCCAACAGCTTAACTGCCCATTGGTAAGCAATGCATCATTAAGGTGAGGATGGAAAGAGACATGGAAAAAATACCAAAAATGGTGATTTCTGAAATACAATAAAATGGTAGACTCAAGAAGTATAACTAATATCAAGAACGCAAATACATTTACAGAATACACATTCTATTCAGCCATAAGACACAGTGGCAATGTGCCTTGGTGACCTACCTCCCTTTCTCACTCTTCTTTGCAACTGCAATCTCTTCTCTGTTAGTACCAGATTTGAGAGCTTTCCCAGACCTACCTTGATGAATGCAATGCTCAATTCTCAACAGAGCAGCTTCCTTAGAGAGTAGACAGCGATTAACACAGAGAACCACAACTGGCCAACATGAGGCTGTAGACTCCTTGTCCATGAATAGGACACTATATCAAACTTCTGCCTCCCAAGGTTTGGGAATCATTTAGATTCCCAAAAGAGGGATAGAAAGATTGTTAGAGCCAGAGGAGATGAATGGCAATAAAATATAGTGTTCCAGACCGGGTTCAGTTACTTATATAACCTCAAAGCCATGATGACAGCATACATAAACCTCACATAAGCTCAACCACAGTACAGACGTTAAAAAGTGGGCCAAAACCCACAACCCTAGATGAAGAGCTGTTGGTAACTGAAGCCTGTTGGGAATGGCAAATTCAGTCTTAAAGTTTAAGAGTGAGACTCTAGGAGCTGGAGAGATGACCTAGCGGTTAAGAGCACCGACTGCTCTTGCAGAGGACCAAGGTTTGATCCCCAGCACCCACATGGCAGCTGAGAACCATCTTTAACTCCAGTTCCAGGGGAATCGGACACCCTCTTCTGACCTCCGCGGCATTGCACGACACATGTGCACAAACCTACATGCAGACAGTATATTCATACACATACAGAATAAATAAAATTAAAAAAAAAATAAAAAAGAGGGGCTGGAGAGATAGCCTAGTGGTTAAGAGCATCGACCGCTCTTACAGAGGACCCGGGTTCAATCCCCAGCACCCACATGGAGGTTGAGAACCGTCTGTAACTCCAATTCCAGGAGAACTCCAGTTCCAGGGGAATCTGAGACCCTCTTCTGACCTCCGCGGCATTGCACGACACGGGTGCACACACCTACATGCAAACAGTACACTCATACACATACAAAAATAAATAAAATAAAATAAAAAATTTAAAAAAAATTAAAACAACAATTTAAAAAGAATGGACTCTAGCTGGGCCTGGTGTCACACGCCTTTAATCCCAGCACTCGGGAGGCAGAGGCAGGTGAATCTCAGTGAGTTCAAGGCCAGCCTGATCTACACAGCAAGTTCCAGGACAGCTAGGGGTACAGGAGGACCCTATCTAGAGAAGGCTAAAAAAAGAGAGTGAGACTCTTAGTAGGGTGAGCAGGCTTCAGTGAACCCACCTGGAAGGTCATCTAGGCACACAAACCTGTCTCTATAGGACTTAATATACAGTAGAGTACAGGAAATTTGCTGAGGATTATATAACAGACTGCAGATACCCAAGAGAATCTAAATATAATCAAAACACATTGTACAAAATTTTTAAAAAACTCAAAAATTAACACAGAAGTAAGTAGTATGTGCTTGTATCACCACAACATTCTGTTTTTATTGTGGTAAAAGCACATAGTATGACATATATGCTGTTTTCCTTATTTGCTCCTTTGAAAGAGATTCTTTCTAATCTACAGATACTTCCCTCAACCTTTTGAACAGGCACACAACCACCGCCACTAGCCACACAATGTTCTGAACAACTTGTTTTTTGATTTTTATTAGCATATATTAATTGTTCAAGGGGTTTCATTACATTTCCAAAAATGTATATAAAGAACTTTGGTTATTTTCATTCTCTCTGTTATGAATATATTCAACCCCTTTATTCCTTTTTCCCTTCCCTCCTGCATCTTAACATTCCATATCCTCCTATGTTTTTCTCTAGGTTTGACAGTTGAGAGAAATCATTTCATACTGGTCTTCCTGAAACTTGGTTATTTCATTTAGCATAATAATCTCCAGGTCTAACCATTTTCCTCACATGAGATAATTTCATTCGTTTTTATGATTATATAAAACTCTTTTATCTATTCGTCATTTGATAGGCACCAAGACCGAGTCTATAATTTGACTATTGCAAATTCTGGCCTCCGTGACACTATGGAATAGTGTTTTTGCTTTGTTGGCTGATTTAGTAATTCCCTATGTCACTGCAGGTAACCGTAGACTCCTGATTTTTTCTGCCTCCACTTCCAAGTGCTGGTATTACAGGCTTTAATATTT
This sequence comes from Rhizomys pruinosus, assembly GCA_009823505.1. Classification (NCBI taxonomy): domain Eukaryota; kingdom Metazoa; phylum Chordata; class Mammalia; order Rodentia; family Spalacidae; genus Rhizomys; species Rhizomys pruinosus. The sequence continues at coordinate 529,733 of VZQC01010591.1, read as the reverse complement.
CAAGGACTAAGACCAAATATAGGCACAGAGATGAACTATAAGCATTGACTTTAATTCATAATTGAGTCTATGCTCATATTTTCATGTTTCATGACTCTCTTTTCAGTCACTCATAGATAGAAGGGGAATTGAGTCCCCAGGGGACCCAGAAGTAGGCAAAGTTAAGTAGTGAGTGAGCCGAAAGTAGCTAAAACTGCTAAAGAAACTCAGTAAAGTTACAGGATATAAAATTCTGATGTGTAAAAATCAGTAGTTTTTATACACTAGCAATAATCTATCAGTAAAAAAATCAAAATTAAAATCCTACTTATAACTATAAAATATAAAATACAATAATGTAGAATAAATTGACCAAGTGAATAACTGCATATTTAAGACTATGAACATTCATGGAAGAAATAATGATGACACAAATATATTGAAAACATCCTATGCTCACATATAGAGAGAATTAGTACTGTTAAAATGTGCAAACACTGAAGCTGAATTACAGATTTAGTATAATTTCCATAAAAATCAGATGACAGTTTTCTAAACATTAGAAAAAAATTCTTTAATCCTAGCACTTGGGAGGCAGAGGCAAGCAGATCTTTGTGAGTTCAAGGCCAGCATGGTCTACAGAGTGAGTTCCAGGACAGCTGGAGCTACAGGGAGACCCTGTCTCAAAAAGACAAAAAAAGAAAAGAAAAGAAAAGAAAAGAAAAGAAAAGAAAAGAAAAGAAAAGAAAAGAAAAGAAAAGAAAAAAATCATAAAATTCACTTGGAACTACAAAAGATATAAATACCCAATGCAATCTTGAGCAAAATAAAGTTGGAAGTATTACACTACTTGAATTTAAAAAATATTGCAAAGAGAGAGAATGCAAAATGGTACAGAAGTTGCATAAAAATAAGCACAGACCACTGTAGCAGAAATCTGCATTTACATCTTCAAGAACTCAAAATAGGGAAAGAAATTCTCTTCAAGCAATGTGAACAGTTTTGGAACTAAAATTGAATTCTAGATGCAAAATAATTGGATTAGACTTTTCTTTACATCACAAATAAATATCAATTCAAAAAGCTGAAAAATTTCAGTTAATTGTAAATATGTCAATTGTGAAAGTACCAAAATAAAATGTAGAGGAATGTATCACAACTGCTTGGGTAATATTTTTGAATGTGGTCCAAAACAAAGCACAGGCATCAAAAGCATAATTAGAACATGGTTCTAATCTATATAGCACTAAAATGGAAATAAACAATAAGAAATAATTTATAAAATGGGATGAAATTCACATCTGATAAAGTGTTCATAGTCAAAAATTTTAAAAAGGAACTCAACTCAATGATAAAAAGACAGTTTAGCTGGATGTGGTGGTACATGCCTTTTAATCCTAGCACTGGTGAGGCAGAGGCTGGAGGATCTTTGTGAGTTCAAGGCCAGCCTGGTCCACACAGTGAGTTCCAGGACAGCTGGGGCTAGAGGGAGACCCTGTCTCGAAAAGACCACCAAAAAAAAGACAGTTTATAAAAAGGCAAAAGATCTAAATAAGCACTTCACAAATTATCAACAGGTATTTAAAGAAATGTTCAAAATTTCCAGCCATCAGGGAAATGTAAGCCCAAACCACAGTGAACTGAAATAAGAAAGGCTGTTATCAAAAAGATTAAAGATGGTGAGTTCTGACAGGGATATAGAGAATCTGGATGCCGTACACACTTTTATTGGGGATGTAAATTACCACAGCTTAATGTAAATTGGAGTCTGTGCTGCCATAATTACTGCATCATTATTTACTATAGCCAAGATATAGCATCAATCTAGAGATTCATTAATGAATGAGCAAAGAATATATTCTTTAGAAGTGTATGTGATGTTGGGAGGGATAAAATGTTGGAAGAGACATAGAAGGAATTGGTTAGGTAAGAGTAGGGTTGGATTTGACCAAAACATATTCTTTGAATATATGAAATTCTCAGTAAGAAAAGGAAAGACATAATTTAGAGGAGTGTAGAGTACTACTCACCCTAAAAATAAAAATTCTAGCATTATGGTAAGACTGAATATGATAATTGAAATAAGTCAAACACAAACATAAATATTATATGATTTTACTGATGAGTAGAACTTAAAAAATTTGGTTATGTTAAAGTAGAGTAGTGGTTATCAAATGCTAATGCAGTTTTAAAGATGATATTGATTTGGAATATGCTAGTTGAAGCACATAAACTCGCAAATAGGAGAAATAATTTCAAGGCCTATTTATGGATGGTGATTATAATTAATAGTAGTACACTGTACTGTGAATAAAACACTAAGATGGCTGTAGGAGTTAAAGCCATGTGACTATTCCACAGTGTACCGATATGTCAAAATATCCTGTTACACATGACAGATGCATACAATTCACTTGTTAATATAAAAATATATGAATAATAAAGGAAGAGATGCTAGCTAACCTGACTAGAGTCCAGTGGATGAACTTTCACTGAGGGACATCTGAATACATAAACTTGACACAATAAGTCTTAATATACATGACAGAATGCATGAAAACTGGTGGGGGTTGGAGTTATGTGAATACATATTGAGGAGGGGTATAAAGAAGATAAAGATGTCGTCTCTCCTGTATATCCCAAATCTAATTGGCTATTGGCTCTCCCCTTGGAGAAATAACCCATGGCTGATGCCACAAGCTTACATCCTCTACAGGTTAGGAGATGTTATAAGCCACAGTAAGACCCTGTCATATTTAACAGGGGGGAAAATTGTAATTCATGGATTAACATATCCAAACATGTGTCTATGCTAAAGTAACCTACCATAACTATTAGTGCTGCTTAAATACCTATATATCTAATTGCTTGTTCTTCATTAGTAGGATCGAAAGGTTATTCCTGGACAAACTGTCAGCCCATGAAAGGAAACAGCCAGAATTGACCAGAGTCCAAGTCAACAGCTCCAGAGAGAGTGGACTGTTTTACCTCTCATCCACCTGTGCCCCTTTTCTAAGCCTAGGGAACAACCTGCGGAAGAGGGGGCGTGGTAGAATGTAAGGGCTGCGATTGGGGTGAATGGTGAAACTACAGCAATGTAGTCTGGACACTCATTTGATCAACTTGATTGAACAAACAACCTGTCACCCCCCACTGGATGGTGGGGCTGTAGGTGTTTGGGCACAACAGCCTGCAGATAGGTTTTGCATGAAGGATGCTTGTACTCATGGATTATCACTTATAGCTAAAAATGAAAAAAAAAAACTGAGAGAAAGATGCAGGACAGTTATGGCAGAATGCATGATCTGGGATGGGGGGGGGGGGGGGGGGGGGGAAAGGGAAATAAGCCTGAACTGAATTGGAAAAAATGTATGAAATGCACAAAGCATCAATAAAAAACTAATTAAAAAAAAAAAAGAAGAAGATAAAGATGTTTGAAGATGTTTTTATGGGGGCTGGAGATATGGTTTAGTTTTCACTAGCTGTTTTTGTAAAAGTTCTGGATTCTAATCTACAGCACCTACATGACAAATAACATCCATCTGTAATTCCAGTTCCAGGGGATCCTACACTTTCTTCTGTCCTCCATGGGCATTGCTTCACATGGGTACATATCTATCTATCTATCTATCTATCTATCTATCTATCTATCATCATCTATCTATACATATATATATATATGTATAGATATATAGATAACACTTATACATATAAAATAAAAATTAATAAATCAAAAAATTCTTTAAAAACATTTTGTGTGAAGTGCACAAAATTTAAATAAAAATTAATTAAATAAATTCAATAAATAAATAAATACAAAGAATAAAATTAAGGCATTTTGAGACACTATGGTTAAACTGGGGTTTATATATCATATAGTGCATATATGAAAATTACAAAGATGGACTTTTAATTATCCTTTCTAACCACAAAATATACATGTACATGTCCAAATTCCTGTGTTTACTAGTGCAATTTAACTTCTCTACAGTGTACCCATATTTAAAATGTGTACATTCATTGTACACTACAAATGTATAAAATTAGGCTTATAAATTTTAAACCTAGTGAGAACTGCATGCCTATCATGTACGGGTATTTTTGAAGAATAACTTATTTGATAAGTTGAGTTTAGCATATTATATGTGCATTATATCTGTCTGTCATCTATCCATCTATATGTGTATATATATATATATATATATATATACACACACAAACATATTTACCATTTAATATTTAGTTACTTACCACCTGACAAGTGAAACTGCAATATGACAGGCAGCATTCATGTTAGCAATTCAAGTAGTAGCCCAAATGGTAAACCTGATAATCTGGAATATGTGTGCCATGTTCACAGTTTGGAGTGTTGTAGATCAGAAACTACATATATTCCAGAACAGAATCTAAGTGTAGTTCTAGACCGTAGCCCTTTCATTTAATGAGCAGTTATAAGGTATAATTTATTTTAGAGCTGACAGAAAAAATGTTGATATTAAAACAAACTCATTTCCATGATTTAGGTTTTATTTTTTAAGTTAATTTTATTGAGCACATTTCATATATTTCTTAATCAAATTTAGACTCATTCCCTCATCCATGCCCACCCCTCACTCCTTCCCCCTTCCTGCCAGAGTTCAGGGATTCTGTCATACATGTCAAGTCCTGCCTTGCATTTTTTTCTCAGTGTTTTATAAACTTTTCAGTACACAATTTTACTATTTTGGTCTGTTCTTTGAATAGGTTTTTCTCTCTATTGTTTTGTTCCCTTTAAATTTATATTATTCCAAAATATGCATATACACACTCCACACATGAATCAAACTTACAAATTCTGAAAATAAACTATAGGTTAATTCCAAAACACATTTAGAGATTCACATTTTAATAGTAAAGTTGCATGCAGGTAAAAAGAAGTATAACTTTACATTCTTTTTTTTTAGAATATGAATACATATCTTCCATCCATATATGGTAATTACAATGCATGAATATAAGTGGTAGGTCAATTCTAGAGCCTATTAAGAGATTCACATTATAATAGCACAGTTGCTTTCAGATACAATGAAATATAATAATAAAGCTGCTCAGTTTACCTGCCAACTGGGGATTTGGTGTTAGTATCCACAAACGAGGGAAACCATTCACCCCACACACACACACACACCCTGACTGTGTTACTTAGCATAATGGCTTCAAGTTCCATCCATTTACCAGCAAAGCTCATGATGTCATCTTTCTTTACCTCTGCATAGAACTCCATTGTGTAGATGTACCACATTTTTGTTATCCAGTAATCAGTTGAGGGGCATTTAGGTTGGTTCCAGCCCTTTGCTATTGTGAAGAGACCTGCAATAAACATAGCTGTGCATGTGTCTTTGTAGTAGGATGCATCTTGTGGGTATACACCCAGGAGTGGTATGGCTGGGTCAGGTGGTAGGCTCATTTTGAGTCTTTTAAGGATTTCGGTTTTAATATTCCATTGCTAGCAGATTTGTTTTATTTTTTACATGCAGATATCCAGTTTTATTTTATTTTTTTCTTTTATTACTTTTTTATTTTTTTTTCATTTTTTAACAATAAGTAATAATTTATGAGTACAAGCATCCTTCATGTAATA
>VZQC01010591.1:443422-524061 GCA_009823505.1 Rhizomys pruinosus | reverse complement strand
CATGGGCTGACAGTTTGTCCAGGAATAACCTTTCGATCCTACTAATGAAGCACAAGCAATTAGATATATAGGTATTTAAACAGTACTAATTGTTGTGGTAGGTTACTTTGGTATAGACACAGATGTTTGGATGGTATGTTAATCCATGAATTACATTTTTTCTGTAAAATATGAAAGGGTCTTACCGTGGCTTATAACATCTCCTAACCATTAGAGGATGTAAGCTTGTGGCATCAGCCATGGGTTATTCCTCCAAGGAGAGAGCTAATAGCCAATTAGATTTGGGATATACAGGCATATGGCTGCCACTGTTGCACAGTATTTCCAGGCAGGTGAGGTGTAGCTGGTGCTGATGGAGGAGTCTTGCTTGACTCAAGGAGACCTATATTTGCTTTATTGGTTTAGTGGCCTCTGGTAACACTCTCTGGTATTCCAGAGACCAACTGTATACTTGCAAGTGTGGTCTCAATACATCTTTCCCATGCTTACACCAGGTCTTCGACAGCAGGGCCATATTGCCTCTCTTCTTGCAGGTATCCCAGTTTATAGGCAAGAAGCCTTTACGTTTTGAGGGGGCTTGGATCCCCTGGCCAACATCTCCTTGGTAGGATAATCCATTGCTGATATCAAAGCTCTCCTGTATTAATATATTTTGCTTAAGTGCATAGCTTAAGGAGACTTTAGTATTATATTTGGTTATGAATAGAGAATAATCCTTTTCACAGTTCCTATGTCTATTAGTCAATTTAAAGAAGGCAGTTTTACTGGTTTTATAAGAGATTACCTCTATAACAGTTGGCTCCAATTTACAGTTAGAGAATGACCTCATCATCAACATATTCCTCCTTGTTCTATGAAGAAGAGGTAAGAAAATCTCTCATATTAAAACTTTGCAGCACGTAGAAGGTAAATTTCATTAGGACTCATTATAAATAGTTGCTACAAGTAGGATCCACAGAGGGGTTTGATGCCTGTAGCAGTCTGTTGCTTTTCTTCCTTTCAATGTTCAGACAGGCCAACCTTTCTGCTGGCACTTCCTGGTACATCTTACACAATGCAAAGCTGTGTCTTTTCTTTCTCAGCCTTTAAGTTGGTGACATTTTGACCTGTGGGAACATACAAATCTTTTCCCGTAGTTAGTTTTAAGATTTGAATTGCAAATGATGAATCTGGAGGGGTGGGAGGGGTGGGAGAGGGACACGGGTCTATATTCGATTAATGTATATTTAATTGACATGAGTTCAACAAGTATCCAATTTTGCCCAGACTCTGCCTACAGGTTACATGGTGTTTTAGGACTTAGTAAAAGTAAATATGTGTATATTAAACAACATTAGTTTAAAGGTTCTGATAAAAATGGTAATGCACCTTAGTTAATTGGAAATATAAATTGTCATCCACATTTGTTTTACTTAAAATCTGTATAACAATAACTTTGGGATTGGCACATAATGTTCTCTATAATTTTTTTGTTGTACAGTATCATCTTGTACCATTCTCTTTTAGCTGTAGGATGATTTAACTTAAGAAATTAAGTTTGCTTCCCAAGTTAACGACATACAGTCACCCAAAATAGCTTGGGTGAATTTGATGAAATCTGCACTTTGATCCCTGCCTATATGTCCGTGTACTACAATTGCCTTTTTGAGACTCATGGGTCAAAAAACAAAAACCTAAAAAAAAAAGGGGGATACAGATATATGTGAAACATTTTTGCCAAAAATTTTGCAATTCAAATCTTAAAACTAACTATGGGAAAAGATTTGTATGCTAGCAGATTTCTTAAGTAATTAACATTAAGTAAGATCTACCCATTTACAGTATACAGTTTCTCATTTCAGCATACTCTTATACACTCATTGTACTGGATAGCTTCAGATGTCAACCTGACACAACTAGAGAGAAGAAACATTATTTGTGGAATTTCTTTATAGGATTGTCTTGTGGGCCTGCCTGTGAGGCATTTTCTTGAATGTTGGGTCATGTTGTAGGACTCAGCCCACTGTACAATGTTCCACTCCAGAATAGGTGGTGTTGGGTCATACAATAAAGCAGGTTGGGCACAGGACAGAGAAGCAAGCCAGTAAGTAGTGTTCTTCCACAGTTTGTGCTTCAGCTCCTGCCATCAGCTTCTTACCATAAGTTCCTGCCTTTGCTTCCCTTGATAATGAACTGTGCTGTAAGCCAAATAAAACCTTCCCACCCCAAAGTGGGTTTTTGGTTGTACTGCTTACCATCACAATAGAAAATAATTAGACACCTTCTCAATCTCATTTCAGAGCACTTCCACCACATCATTAGGATTAGCAACTTACCCTCCATTTTCTTCCCTCCCCAAACTACACCTTAAAAAATCAGTAACTATTTCTGCAAACCTACTAGTTCCCAAAGTTTTAAATAAGTGGACTCAGGATTCATGGTTCTTTGTGACTGGCTTTGTCTATCAGCACCAGGTTTCCAGCAAAGCCCGTATTACATCTTCCTTCCTTCTGATTGCTGTATATGATTTCAAAATCTGGGCATGGCATTTATACATTTAGTGGATAAGGAGCATTTGAGTTTTTCAACATTTTTGTATAAATAATTCTGCTGCACATATTAAACTTTATTTATATCTTGGATATACATGTACAATAATATTGATATTTCATATAGTAAATATTTTTGACAATTGTTTCTGAAAACAGCTATGCGACTTTAAATCGCCGCCATCAATGCAGGAAAGCTTTCATCTTGCCTTGCCTTTTTCAACACTAATTATTTTTGATCATTTTGATTACAGCCATCCTAGCAGATAGGTAATTGGATCTTATAGTATTTATTTGTAATATTCTAATGATTAATGATACTATATTTCTGTGTTTACTAGATAGGCAACCAAGTTAATCACATATTTTATTAACTATATTATATGAACAATCCTTTCATATAGTTACACTCTATACTCACTACAAAAACAAATAAGATAAATATGACCTCTTGCATGGCACAGGTGACTGCCTGCTTGTACTGCTATCATGGCAGGTAAAATGTTGCTGTATTCATACACATACAAAAAAAAAGTACTTCCAACTCTTTAATGCTGTTCATAGATCCAGAGCCTTGCCATTTAAAATGGGCTGTTTTGAGACTTAAGTCTGAATCACTATATTATTTGCTTGATACTTATTGTAAATTTGCTATAAACATAATATTCTATCATCTTATTATTGAAGACACTACAAGGTCTACAAGGTCATTCTCTTGGTAAAATGAATGCAATTATGTAGATGTATAATATGGTAATTTAGCTTTTGGTCAAAGAGGACAAATGGAGAACAGCTGGATTTCCTGTTTTTAAATTCCCATCAGTCAGTTATAGCACATTGATCAGAAAACAGATGGTATGGTAGCCAGGCAGAATTCTCTAGAACTGAATATTAATATAAAGCAAATTTATCAATAAAATATGCTACCCTATAAAATAAATCCTGTGTGATATTTGACAGTGCTATTATATAATTCAACACCTTTATCTTTTAATAACATAAGTCATCATTGCCCAATATGTTATTATATTTTTATCCATTGTATAGTTTTAATGGCTGCTTTCCCTGGAGAAGCATGATAGTCAAATTTTCCATGTATTGTTTTTGGCAAGATGGAAATTAAATGGTCAGGTTTTTTGGATGAGTGCCAGAACAGCTGTTCACAGCTTTATTTTACTCTTAATAATCTTGTTTATTAAGAGTTAAGTTATCTTGTTCCTATAGTAATGAAATAGAGGCATACAATATAATATTTTGTAGAGTAAGGAGAATTAATAGCATTCACATACAAATGTAGTTTTATTTTACAAAAGTTTTACACCACACTTCATCTTTTTATTTAAAATGGCAATTGTTCCTTTTAATTCTAATAGAAAGCAAATATTAAATATACTATATTTCATTCATAATTCATTCCAAGCAAAATGTTATAAAACTAATATGAGGGCCTAGAGCGATGTGTCAGTGATTAAGAATGCACAGCTATATTTATGGCCGCTCTGTTCACAATAGCAAAAAACTGGAATCAACCCAAATGCCCCTCAACTGACAAGTGGATAGAGAAAATGTGGTACATGTACACAATGGAATTCTATGCAGCAGTAAAGAAAGACAACATCATGAACTTTGCAGGTAAATGGATGGAGCTTGAAGACATCATGTTAAGTGAAGTAACACAGACCCAGAAAAACAAACGACAATGGCATCCCTCACTTGTGAATGCTAGTACCAATCAACTGCAGTATAAAGTATTTCTTGTGGGGAGGGATGCATATTAAAAGAACACAACAGAGATTAACAAAATAATATTGCATCAGAAAAGTGACTGAAATGGGGACTCGGGAGGGGTGGGGAAGGGGGGGAGAAGGGACACGTGTGTTTATAATTGATTGGTGCATATTTAATTTGACGGAAGTTCAACAAGTATCCAGTTTTGCCCAGACTCTTGTCTACAGGATACATGGTGTTTTTGTTTTAGGACTTAGTAAATGTAAAAGTAAACATGTGTATGTTAACCAACATTGGTTTAAAGGCTGGTAAAAACGGTAATGCAAATCTGAGTTAATTGGTGATATAAAATGCTGTTGTCCACATTAGCTTCATTAAAAACTGTCATAACAATTCCTTTGGATTTGCATATACAAATGTTTCTATAATTTTGCTGTCATACTACGATCACCTGGAAGCAATCTCTTTCACCTATAGGAAGATTACCTCAAAAATAAAGTTTGTTTCCCCAAGTTAATCACATACATGTAACCCAAAACAGCATGGTTGAACTTGATGAAATCTGTGCCTTGGTTCCACTTTAGTATGTGTATTACAACTGCTTTTTTGAGACTCATGGTCAAAATCATAAAACCTATAAAAGAGGGATCAGATAGATATGAAAACTTTTTTGTCAAAAAAAACCTTGCAACCCAAAGTTTAAAACTTACTACGGGAAAGGATTTGTATGTTCCACAGGCCAGAGAAATATGTCACCAAACTAATGGCTGAGAAAGAAATGCAGCTTGCGTGAGTAGGATGTACCGAAAGTACGCAGCAGAAGGATTGACTCCTCTGGCATTGAAGGGAAGAATGCCTCAGATTGCTGCAGAAATCAGGCCCCTCTCTGTGGATCTACTAGTAACAATTATTTTTAATGGAATCCTAATGAAGCTTACTTCTAGGTGCCACAAAAGGTTTTAATACAAGAGACTTTTCTAACTCCCCCAATAGAATAAGGAAGAAATAATGATGATGAGAGGTTTTCTCCAAGCTGTAGATTGGAGCCATCTGTTATAGAGGTATTCTCTGTAAATCGGTAAAACTGCTTCTTTAATTGACTAAGGACATAAGAAATTGTTGAAAGGATGTATTCTCTATTCAGAACCAAATATAATGCTTAAAGTCTCCTTTACGCTATGCACTCACAAAGAATAAATTATTATACGAGCTGAGACATCCAAACAAGTGGATATTTTCTACCAAGGAGATGTTGGCCAGGGGACTCGGCAAGCCCCGCACTTCAAATCGATGCTTAAGGGCTCCTTGCCTCCAAACTGGGACGATATCTGCCAGGAGAGAGAGGCTGATAAGGCCCTGCGTTGAAAGACCTGCATATACAACATGGAAAAGGATCGTGATGCGAGACCGCCACTTGCATGTCGTAAGGTTCGGGTCTCTGAATGCCCAGAGAGGTTACCAAAGGCCACTAAACAATGAAGCAACATCATAGTTCCTCCCTTGTAGTCTAAGCACCAGACCTCTCCCATCAGCACCAGCTTCACCTCATCTGCCTGGAAATACTGGATGCAGCACAGATGGCACCATATGTCTGATATCCCAACAATAATTGGCTATATATGCTCTCTCCTTGGAGGAATTACCCATGGCTCGATGCCACAACGCTTACAATCCTCTAATGTATAGAATGTTTTAAACCACACGAAGACCAATGTCTAATAACAGAAGAGAAAATGTTAATTCATAGATAACATCACCATTCCAAAATTCTGTGTCAATAATACCAAAGTAAGCGCGACTACCAATAACAATTAGTACTGTTACTAAATATCCCTTATAATATTTAATTCGGTTGCTGTGCTTTCATTAAGTCAGTGATCGAAAAGGCTTATATATCTATACTGTTTAAATACGCCTATATATACTTATTACATGTCGTTTCCAGTAGCATCGAAATGGCTCTATGCATCTGGACAAGCTGGCCAGTCCATCGAAAGAAAAACAGCCACGACAATTAGACAGAGTCCAAAGACAACTAGCTCCAAGGAAAGGTAGAACTGTTTTGGCTTCTCACCTCGCACCTGTACCCACATTTCTAAGCCTAGGGAACAAATGCTGCGGCAGAAGGAGGGTGCGAGGTAGAATGTCAAGGGCTGCGATGGGAGAGCTGAATGGTTTTTGAAACCTACCCACAAGTAGTACGACTGGATCACTCATTTGAATCAACTTTATTGAATGTACAAGCCCCCCCCTCCTGGATGGTGGGACCCATGAGCTGTGTGGGTTTGGGCACCAATTGTTTGCAAATTGTTAATTCAATGAAGGATGCTTTGTACTCATAAATTACACTATTGTTAAAAAAATGATAAACAAAAAACAAAAAAGCAGAAGAAAGATGCAGAAAAGTTGAGGCAGAATGCCATGATCTTGTGATGGGTAAGGCGGTGGGTGGGAGGAACCAAGAAAGGGGATATATGTCTAAAATGAATTGGAAAATTTGACTGTTGAAATACACAAAGCATGCATAAAAAAAAAAGCACAACTGCTCTTGCAGAATAACCAGTTTCAGTGCCCAGCAACCTCATGGAGGCTACAACCACTGTAAATTCCAGTCTCTTGCGGAGAATCCAACACCCTCTTCTAAACTCAGCGTGGTATTTGTTGGTCACAGACCATGGGTCCACAACATAGTAGCATGACATGCAGTACACATATCGATAGTACATGATATAGGACAGTGAAATTAACACCATACGCATTTAATAACTGCGAAAAACTATAACTAATATGAGTTTTGATATAGAGCTCGCTTATCTGTTACAAATTATCAATAAATAGTTTTGATAAATCTCTTTTAGAGAATAAGTTTATACAGCAACTATACGCCAGAGCATTTATAGGGTTTGTGAGCACTGTCAGACGCAAGATGTTATCTCAGCACCACCCGAGAAAGTACAACAGGTAGTTTTTGGAAAGGCATACCCCGTGGTGACCCTAAAAACCCATCCCAAGTAAAACGGAACTCCTGGACGAACTCCCTCCATTGTTATCCAGTTCTACAACAATTTGAGTAGTAATGTGGTGTAAGATCTTTTTGAAGATATTTTATAGAATATCCTACCGTCGAAACCATTCGGGCCTTTGGCATATTTGGTTGGGAGCTGACCATATTTACCATTCTTCAATTTCTTCCTGTATTATATGGTTTGAGTTTTTAAAAGAGTGGCCCTGTGATCTACTCTTGGTTAGCTTCTGGTGATTCCCAGGATTTCAGGATTCATCCATTTCTTCTAGGTTTTCAAACTTAGTAAAGTATAATTTTTGAATATTCCCAATATGATTGTCTGGATCTTTTCATTGTCTGTTGTGATATTTCCCCTTTCATCACAGATTCTATTGATTTGGAGTTGTTCCCTCTTTCTTTTGGTTAACTGGGCTAGAGGTCTGTCTATCTTGTTTATTCTCTCGAAGAACCAACTTTTGGATTCATTGATTTTTTGTATAGTTTTCTTTGTTTCTATTTCATTGATCTCTGCTCTGATTTTTGTTACTTCTTCTTGTCTGCTCCATTTAGGGTCCATTTGTTGTTGTCTCTCAAGTATTTTTAGCTGCAGTGTTAGATCATTCACTTGTGGTCTTTCTTAAGGAAAAATCTGCGGAAGAGGGGGAGTGGTAGAATGTAAGGGCTGTGATTGGGGTGAATGGTGAAACTACAGCAATATAGCCTGGACACTCATTTGATCAACTTGATTGAACATACAAGCCCCCCCTGCTGGATGGTGGGACTAAGGGGCTGTGTGGGTTTGGACACAACTACTTGCAAGTTGGTTTCACATGAAGGATGCTTGTACTCATAAATTATCACTTATTGCTAAAAAAATGGAAAAAAAAAACTGAGAGAAAGATGCAGGACAGTTATAGCAGAATGCATGATCTGGGATGGGTTGGGGTGGGGTGGAGGGAAGGGAAGGGGAAATATGCCTGAACTGAATTGGAAAATGATGTATGAAATACACAAAGCATCAATAAAAAGAAAACTCCCAATAAGCACCACATCTTAGAAACGTTCTACAGTGTGCTATAACAATAGCATCAAGTGAGGGGTCCAGGCTTTTTGCATATACACATTTAGGAATATTTAAGATCCAAATTCTAGTACATGTATAACACAAAAGAGCCCAAGAATGAAGGAATATCAATTCTGTCATTAAATAAGTAAGTTTAATTATGAAGATATTTTTGGAAAAAGACATATTGGCAAGACAAATCTCTTACAAGACAACTCAAAATAAACCTCTCAATATTGCAATGATATAAGTGCAAATAAAATAAAAAACAAGCAAAAAGTTACTCTAAACAATACTGTAGGATTTCTGGCTGTTCAAAGAAAGTTACCTCTCCTATACATATAAACAGCTTAGCCATGAATAACAAGTTAACACAGTAAGTCTGTCTTAGGTGGCAAGAAGAAAGACATGTACTTAAGAGCTCTGAACTTGATGGGCTTGTCCTCCCTGCCTCATGAATATCCCATTAGGGACTTAGAGAATGTGAGGCCTACACCACACTCAACACTTCCACATGATAATAGAGAAGAATATCTTCCTAATCACAAACCAGTCATGATTGTTTTTCAAATAGAACAAGAGGTTGAAGAAATGAAACTTCACATCATCATAAAAGAAGAGTTGAGAATGAAGTAGCCTGTTACAAACTTTGAACTGATACATTGAACCAGAGGGACCATCAGAAAAGAAGATATCCAAATGATTAATTAAATATATAAGGGCATTTAATCCCTTAATACGTAGAGAAATACAAAGTGAAACTTGATGAAATAGTATGCTATGTGCCCATAAAAATTATTGTTTCAGAATCAATAATTCTGAAATACGTTTATTGAATTATACTATGGATTTGAAAATAAAAGTTGATTCTTAGGTATGAATTGCTTGTCGTCATTAGTTATAAATACAAAATAAAGCTTAATCTCAGATTTAACTTTATTTAAAGTAAATGTTTTATATCTAAATTGAAAATGGTTATTTTCTATAAAGCTACATGATCATTTTTCTTTGAGGTGAATTCTGAGCAGTATACTTACCATGTGGGTGATTTCTGATAAAACAGTTTATCTAAAAATGTGAACTTTGTTTCAAGTTAAATCCTAAGTAAAAGTAGACTTTACAAACATGAATATTTTCTTTTTCCAAAGCGTTTGGGACTGAGTATCTGTAACTTTCAATTAGTAATACAGTTTCAAATAATAGAAAAATGTTATAAATGGATTGTGCAGAACTTAAAGTACCAATTGCCTAATGGTTCTCGCTAAAATTTTTTTATGAGGATTCTGTATATAATTAAATTTCACAGTGAAATGAAAAACACTTTTAAATGCTTTTATTAGAGTTATAACTATACATTTTCAAATGGAATACAATATCAAGCTTTGTAATAACATTCCTGTATTTTTTCCATTCTGAACAGCATTGTCAAATTATAGTTAATGACCCATTCAGAATCTCTCAAATTATAGAGTGAATGCTGCGAGTTAATGTGCTCCATTACCTTTGTAACATTTCTTAAGTATTTTTTCTTAAGTTTTTAAGGAGAAAAATATGTTTCTATCATAAAAGTTATGTTCAACTTTTCCACATAAAGAAAATCATTTTCCAAGTTTATCCTCTTTAAAACATCTTTTAAAATTATAAATAAAGCAATATGTATAAATGTATCAGTTGAATTAAGGAAATGATTTTTAATGAAAAAAATATCAAAATATCATAGTTTAGAATCATAGGTGATTTGAATTTATATTCTCCTCTTAATTATCTATATGTGTTCATTTTTATGATTCTAATAAAACAACACTTGCACATTTCCAGAGTGATCTAATTTAATCTGGTTATATCTTTTGGTATCTGTGTAGAATTGCAAATTAGCAGAATTGTGCAGCCATGACACTAGTTCATATTATTTAAGAGAATGCATAAGAAGATAGAACATGTTCACATGATTCTTATCTAATAAGCTCTTGGTGGAACTTTCTTCCTGGAAGTATGGTGGAACTGATTCAGTCTATAAATTCAAAACCTCCAACTCTTTAATTATCCTCACATGTTCACAGAATACAGTGAAGGGATATGGTTGTAATAAATCTGAGGAACACTGAATATTTTCAACATGGTACATGCATGTATACAACAAATTTATACTTTTATATAGAGTCAAGAGGATTATATTGATAATAGCCTTTGTCTTATTCAATAAATATTTAATTATATAATTGAGTATCTGTGTGTCATTGCCAAGGAGTAAGCTAGTCATTTATTTGGAGTGGCTTTTTAAAAAGATGAAGTGGTTTTTCAAAGCCTGTAGTTGTTATTTGAGGAGGGTCATGCTAGCTTAAAAGCTCGGTCTGGAATTCTCAGGCCCAGCTTCCATCCTGGAACAGCTAGGAGCACAGGAAATGTGGGCACAGTGCTGCTCATGGCTTCAAAGGAATTATAATTTAATGTAACATTGGTAGATTTTCTTCTATATCTGAACTATACTAAATTGCTTAAAAGGATTTATGTATTACAATAGGTTGCAGTTACTGAAAAAAAATATAAATATTCTCTTTCCAAAAATCTAGAAAGCAAACATAAAGCTTAACAGATATATTGCAAATTTTAATCCAATTTTTGTTGTCTAAAAAAGGGGGTCCAATTTTTTAAAGTAAACTTCAAATCAAAACCTATTCTGAAGGATACTTAATACTGGAGGAAAAGGGAAAAGGGTTATTGTGTGGTCAACAGTTTCCTTTCCTGGTTGATATAAAACAGGCAAAAAAAAATTCCATTAGAAAAATAAAAAAGTAAAAAGTGTTAAGAATAAAGGTCTTTAATTGCTCTATAAAACCTCGGGGAGCCAAGCATATAAATGGACTGAAAGACAAAAACCACACCATCATCTCAATTGATGAAGAAAAAGCCTTTGACAAAATCCAGCATCCCTTCATACTTAAAGCCCTAGAGGGAATTGGATTGGAGGGATCATTCCTCAATGTAATCAGAGCCATATACAGGAAACCCACAGCCAATATCATCCTAAATGGGGAAATGACAGAAACATTCCCTTTAAAGGTAGGAACTTGGCCAGGCTGCCCCCTGTCACCACTCCTCTTCCATATAGTGCTTGAAACACTTGCTAGAGCAATGAGGCAAGAAAAGGAAATTAATGGAGTACTAATTGGAAAAGAGGAAATCAAGCTCTCCCTATTTGCTGATGATATGATTGTTTACTTAAGGGATGCTAAAAACTCCACCAGAAAACTCCTAGAAACCATTAACAGCTTCAGCAAAGTGGCAGAATACANTTTTTTTTTTTTTTTTTGTCTTTTTGAGTCAGGGACTCCCTTTAGTCCCAGCTGTCCTGGAGCACACTTTGTAGACCAGGCAGGCCTTGAACTCACAGAGATCCACCTGCCTCTGCCTCCCAAGTGCACACCTGGCTGGATGCTTTACTCTTAATGGCTTCTTTGGCCTCATGCATTGTTTTAGTTTTCATTTGGAGCCTCTGATTTTCCCAGCATCTGCACTGTACTATCATACTTTGTGGCTAGATGCTGGGGTTGAGCTCTCCTATATCTTGCTGCCCTCTTCCTTTGTTGCTTTGCTCCCATTTTCCACTTAGCACAGTATTTATGGATGTGGGCTTTGGAATCACTCAGCCACAGCTGAGACTCTAGCTCTACTCAAATGAGCTGCAAGTCTGAATCATCTTCAATAACCTCTCTAGGCCTTAGTTTCCAATTATGGGAACTGAGGCGAATAATGATACATAATCCATAGGATGGATAGAGCTAGCCAAAATCAAATTAAATAAATTCCTATCACACATGATGCTTTTCAAGTATTACATGCTCAAAACTGGGACTGATATTTTTGACAGTTGTCCATGAAAGGGACCACAGGATTCTTGAGAATAGGGAGTGATATCTTTTTATAGGCTCTAATAAATGGGATAGAATTGACACAGCACATGATCTCAACATGTGATTTAATTGCAATTTATAAAACTGAGTTCAATAGTCAGGTCTTTCTGAGCATTCTGTACTTCTTCCCTGAACTAGGATTCTAGTCTCTACATCCAACTCTTTTCACCTGCTTTCTTTCTGTCTCAGGACCTTTTCTCTGTTGCTGACATTGACCTTAAGATTCTGCTATTATAGGCTTCTATGGAAGAAGCAATGTCTTCCTTTAGTTCATTCAGTATAGTCTAATGTGTGGACAGATAGGGGACATCTAAGTAGAACTGAATCACCCGCTGAAAATAACTTAACTTTTCATCATTTTCATTTTTGTTTTTCAAAAATCCAGTTTGAATCCTATATTACCTTTGGATTTTGTCAGTGTATTTTCTTTTGTGATTTTTTTCAGCATTCTACTGAGTTTAAATAATGAAAGGACATCTTATACAAGATGCAAATTATTCAAACACAAACAATTCGTCTTCCTTAAATATATATATATTTATATATATATATTTATATTAATATATATTTACATATATCAGTATATATTTATATATCATCTGTTGGTCCTTTAATCATGTGTGGCCACAATCCACACAATGTTCTTCCCTCCTAGAACCAGATTCACAGTTTCACAAGGCTACAAGCCTCAGAGCTGTCTCCTGCCAGCAGGCTAACAGTTCCTAGGCTGAGCTTCTGTCAAGGAATGTGGGGGGGGGGACCATGAGAAGTCACCCAACAAGAAATGAAATGGACTCAAAGAGAGGGTCCAGGAGAAAAGTGACTGTTTTATTCAGGCCAGCAATATGCTTATATACCAAAGCTACTCTGCTCTGGGGAAGAAAGTGGGGGGTGGGGGGGAGAAGGGTTTGAATAAGGGGAATGGAAGTGTGAGCCATCTTGACTCATACCTGGGGCTGCAGAGCTCCTGTTTGTGCAACCAGTAAACTAGAGGTGTGACATTTTGCTCAATACCTCACAGGAAGAGACCATCAGGGTCTGGAGCTTTGCAGTGATAGGCGAGGTAGGATATATCACAATATCCCAACCTCATGGAGCTACAGATAACTCACAGAGGCAACTTGAATGCCCAAGGATATATTAGATAACTCGCAGAAGTTCCAGGACAGAACGTGCAGGTCTTGCCTCATGCCAGACAAAGTTTCATTCCTACAAAGTGTGTACTGTGATCAAAGGAACTTACTTTGTTAAAGGTGGTATGCCACAAGGCTCACCTTGGCAATGTAAGCCTTTTCCACCACTTCAGCTGTTACTGCTATCCTCTTAACTTTTAAGTTTAAATTAATAAAGTTATATATAATTTTGACTCAAGACCTTTTATTACAAATAAACAAAAATCCATTTGTTTCTGCTATTTATCTAATTCCCTGACTCTATTTCTTTTTACATGTACCTTCATAAAATAGTATGTGTGTATGTATGTGTGTATTTGTGAGATATAGAGAGAAGGGATAGAGAGATGGATACTGTGGAACTTACAGAAGCTTAGCCAGTGTTCTAGCACTATCTACATCACAGGCCTTCTTTATTCTCCTTGTTTATTTAGTATATTTTTATTGAGTTTTTGTATATTTCATATATACAACTTAATCAAATTTAGATCCTTTCCCCATACCAGCACTCCACATCCCCACACCAGATTTCATGCATTCTGTCATATATGTTAAGTTCTAGCTGGTCAAGCATTTGTATCCAGATGATCTTTGACTCAAGTTCATCCACTGAAGTCTATTCAGCTAACCTAAAGATCTTAAAGAAGATCTACTCTCCCTCACCCAGCACTAATCAGTTACCAATTGTTCCTAGGCTAGGATTGGGGCCTGCTGCCCATTTCCATCATTCTATGCTTTGTTTTTGTCTGATTTTAAATCAGTATGGGTCTCGTGCATGCTGTCAACATTGTTGTAAGTTCATATGAGCAAGTTCCCCATGGCCTGAAAGCCTTTGTTTCCTTATGTTAATGCACCAACTGCAATCTTTCTGTCCCCTCTACCACAATGCACTCTAAGCCATGGGTGGGGTGAGATTTAAGAAAGGAGTACTCTCCAGGAATATGCATACTGCAGTCACTCTTTATTTTGAGACAGGGTCTAAGTCACCTAGGCTCAAATTGAACTACCTGCAACTTGCAGTTTTGACATGGGCCAGCACTCTGGCCAGAGAGTAGCTGCCGTATTCCATACTAGAAATATATGTTTATGCACAATTCATAAATTTATTTCAATGTTTCATTATTCAATTTTTCATTATTTAATTTTTGCACATTTTTTGATATAGATGAAATCATGGTATAGGTGTANAGCATTTTAACTATGATTTTCTGAATGTTTTATTTTGAATGAATAACAGTGATAATGGTTTAGCAAAATCTAAATTCCTCTTACACACAAGATACAACTTTTTGTTTTTTAAATTAATTTTCAATTTCAGCTTTAGAGCTATACTGCAAGATCAAAATGTTTCTCACTTTATTAAAAAAAATGTTGAAATTTATTTTTACATGAAAGGGTAATTTGTAGAACTGTGCCCACTGCTTCCTTTGTGACTTTTCAACTTTCAAACTAGCAAGTGAAAAATCCATTCATTCAGTCTTCTTTCTCATGAAGTTTTGATACTTGCCTCTAATGTAAGAGTCTGGCTAGGGTGAAGGTAACACAAAGACAATTTTATTGTTTGTGACATAGAAAACCAGTGTTCCTGAAATATGAAATGTTAATGATTGAAGGCCTTTCAGATGCTTTACTCTTTTTTTTTTTTTTTTTTTGTCTTTTTGAGTCAGGGACTCCCTTTAGTCCCAGCTGTCCTGGAGCACACTTTGTAGACCAGGCAGGCCTTGAACTCACAGAGATCCACCTGCCTCTGCCTCCCAAGTGCACACCTGGCTGGATGCTTTACTCTTAATGGCTTCTTTGGCCTCATGCATTGTTTTAGTTTTCATTTGGAGCCTCTGATTTTCCCAGCATCTGCACTGTACTATCATACTTTGTGGCTAGATGCTGGGGTTGAGCTCTCCTATATCTTGCTGCCCTCTTCCTTTGTTGCTTTGCTCCCATTTTCCACTTAGCACAGTATTTATGGATGTGGGCTTTGGAATCACTCAGCCACAGCTGAGACTCTAGCTCTACTCAAATGAGCTGCAAGTCTGAAACATCTTCAATAACCTCTCTAGGCCTTAGTTTCCAATTATGGGAACTGAGGCGAATAATGATACATAATCCATAGGATGGATAGAGCTAGCCAAAATCAAATTAAATAAATTCCTATCACACATGATGCTTTTCAAGTATTACATGCTCAAAACTGGGACTGATATTTTTGACAGTTGTCCATGAAAGGGACCACAGGATTCTTGAGAATAGGGAGTGATATCTTTTTATAGGCTCTAATAAATGGGATAGAATTGACACAGCACATGATCTCAACATGTGATTTAATTGCAATTTATAAAACTGAGTTCAATAGTCAGGTCTTTATGAGCATTCTGTACTTCTTCCCTGAACTAGGATTCTAGTCTCTACATCCAACTCTTTTCACCTGCTTTCTTTCTGTCTCAGGACCTTTTCTCTGTTGCTGACATTGACCTTAAGATTCTGCTATTATAGGCTTCTATGGAAGAAGCAATGTCTTCCTTTAGTTCATTCAGTATAGTCTAATGTGTGGACAGATAGGGGACATCTAAGTAGAACTGAATCACCCGCTGAAAATAACTTAACTTTTCATCATTTTCATTTTTGTTTTTCAAAAATCCAGTTTGAATCCTATATTACCTTTGGATTTTGTCAGTGTATTTTCTTTTGTGATTTTTTTCAGCATTCTACTGAGTTTAAATAATGAAAGGACATCTTATACAAGATGCAAATTATTCAAACACAAACAATTCGTCTTCCTTAAATATATATATATTTATATATATATATTTATATTAATATATATTTACATATATCAGTATATATTTATATATCATCTGTTGGTCCTTTAATCATGTGTGGCCACAATCCACACAATGTTCTTCCCTCCTAGAACCAGATTCACAGTTTCACAAGGCTACAAGCCTCAGAGCTGTCTCCTGCCAGCAGGCTAACAGTTCCTAGGCTGAGCTTCTGTCAAGGAATGTGGGGGGGGGGACCATGAGAAGTCACCCAACAAGAAATGAAATGGACTCAAAGAGAGGGTCCAGGAGAAAAGTGACTGTTTTATTCAGGCCAGCAATATGCTTATATACCAAAGCTACTCTGCTCTGGGGAAGAAAGTGGGGGGTGGGGGGGAGAAGGGTTTGAATAAGGGGAATGGAAGTGTGAGCCATCTTGACTCATACCTGGGGCTGCAGAGCTCCTGTTTGTGCAACCAGTAAACTAGAGGTGTGACATTTTGCTCAATACCTCACAGGAAGAGACCATCAGGGTCTGGAGCTTTGCAGTGATAGGCGAGGTAGGATATATCACAATATCCCAACCTCATGGAGCTACAGATAACTCACAGAGGCAACTTGAATGCCCAAGGATATATTAGATAACTCGCAGAAGTTCCAGGACAGAACGTGCAGGTCTTGCCTCATGCCAGACAAAGTTTCATTCCTACAAAGTGTGTACTGTGATCAAAGGAACTTACTTTGTTAAAGGTGGTATGCCACAAGGCTCACCTTGGCAATGTAAGCCTTTTCCACCACTTCAGCTGTTACTGCTATCCTCTTAACTTTTAAGTTTAAATTAATAAAGTTATATATAATTTTGACTCAAGACCTTTTATTACAAATAAACAAAAATCCATTTGTTTCTGCTATTTATCTAATTCCCTGACTCTATTTCTTTTTACATGTACCTTCATAAAATAGTATGTGTGTATGTATGTGTGTGTTTGTGAGATATAGAGAGAAGGGATAGAGAGATGGATACTGTGGAACTTACAGAAGCTTAGCCAGTGTTCTAGCACTATCTACATCACAGGCCTTCTTTATTCTCCTTGTTTATTTAGTATATTTTTATTGAGTTTTTGTATATTTCATATATACAACTTAATCAAATTTAGATCCTTTCCCCATACCAGCACTCCACATCCCCACACCAGATTTCATGCATTCTGTCATATATGTTAAGTTCTAGCTGGTCAAGCATTTGTATCCAGATGATCTTTGACGCAAGTTCATCCACTGAAGTCTATTCAGCTAACCTAAAGATCTTAAAGAAGATCTACTCTCCCTCACCCAGCACTAATCAGTTACCAATTGTTCCTAGGCTAGGATTGGGGCCTGCTGCCCATTTCCATCATTCTATGCTTTGTTTTTGTCTGATTTTAAATCAGTATGGGTCTCGTGCATGCTGTCAACATTGTTGTAAGTTCATATGAGCAAGTTCCCCATGGCCTGAAAGCCTTTGTTTCCTTATGTTAATGCACCAACTGCAATCTTTCTGTCCCCTCTACCACAATGCACTCTAAGCCATGGGTGGGGTGAGATTTAATAAAGGAGTACTCTCCAGGAATATGCATACTGCAGTCACTCTTTATTTTGAGACAGGGTCTAAGTCACCTAGGCTCAAATTGAACTACCTGCAACTTGCAGTTTTGACATGGGCCAGCACTCTGGCCAGAGAGTAGCTGCCGTATTCCATACTAGAAATATATGTTTATGCACAATTCATAAATTTATTTTAATGTTTCATTATTCAATTTTTCATTATTTAATTTTTGCACATTTTTTGATATAGATGAAATCATGGTATAGGTGTAAATATGCATGTTAATTTTGCATAAATTTGAACATTTTCTGAAATTTCTTTATACTGTTTTACAATCTGCATAATGATTTTATTTATTAGTTCTTCTTTGATTCTTGAAAAAAATATTACCTTCAAAGTTCTATGTAAGTTTTCTTTCTCTTATTTAGTTATAAGAATAGCCCTATCTCTTTTCACGATAAAAGATGGCATATCTCCATTAATAAAATGTATATTAAAGTTATGTGTGGGCTTTTGAAGCGTATTTGCTAAATATGGAAAGTGAAAGTCACTCCACTGGACAAAATGTGATGATGATGGTGGTGATGGTGTGTGTGTGCATGTCTATGTGTGTGTCAGAGACAGAGACATATATAGAGACAGTGAGATTTGACTAAGACCCTTTCACTAGAATGTAATAGCTAAAAGAGGACAGGAATAAGGAATTAACTTAAAATTCAATGCATTCATCAGCATTTGCTTTTGTAGCAGCACTGAAAATTCAACAAGATCAGTATTTCTTGAAATTAATCCATAAGAAAAGTGGAGAGGTTAGTCTTATCAGAGATTAATGAGCACACTTAATGATATACAATTGGCTATATTAGGGGACCCTGCTGTTTTAAAGAAATCTTTTTGTATTTTTATTTATTACTTTTATTTTAGAGTGTATTGCTTGTGTGTATGTGTGTAAGTGCACCTGCATCATGTAATGCCTGTCGGATCACTTGGAACTGGAATTGTAGACTTAGCGATCTTCTGGGTGCTGGAAATAAAACCCAGGTCCACAACAAGAGCATTCAGTTATCTTAACCCCTGAGCAATCTCTCCAGCCTCTTAAAGAATTTTAGAATCAGAAACATGACACAGGAAGATAAGAGGAAAGAGAAACAGAGCATGGTCAAAACAAAGAGAAATAGCCCTGATCTACAGAGCATAAGAAGTAGAAGTGGTCATGGCTGCACTTTGGCTGGCAGCCTGAAACAGAAGAATGCAAAATACAGTTTATATAGCTCAATAAAGTCATGAGGAGGTTTGGTGAGCTTAACCTATGTGCAGAGGTGCTATAGTGAGATGCTTAATTGCCAGATGTCATAACAAAGCTGGAACATCTGGAAAACATCCACGAACTCAGGGCCTCCCAGGAAAAGCTCTTCCTCAGCAGGAGGACTTTTTCTTTAATTTTTACTCTGTTAAACCTGACACTTGAGATTTTGGTATAAAAGGTCTGAGGCTGGAGGTAGCTGAGAGGGTTTTCTTTATTGTAAGGATGGATAGAGAAAAACTTGTACGTAACCAATGGTATTTTTGTGATGCAGTGCTGACATTCAGGGGCTCACAGTTTCTCATTCATTCACATTTCATTCCAACTTCATCTTCACAAAAAAGCCCCTGACATGGTGACCTGTGGCCTGTAGTACTATGTGTTAATGCAGCAGTCTTAACCAAACAGTAAAAACCATTTAGCCTTTCCATAGACCTCCCTTGAAAATAAAGTATTCACTCTAACCTGGTACACAAAAATAATATTGAACTGTCCAGTAACCCGATGAAAAATGTGTCCATCACAAATTTCTCCATCACTAGAGGATTAAACTTGTCACAAATATTTCAATAGGTCAGATTCTACAATATGTGGATGCTGTAATAGAGGACAATGTTTCATTTAAAATTTTCTCTCATGCTAATAGGTTTTATTGAGGTTTTTAAGAAGTATTTGAGGGGCTGGAGAGATGGCCTAGCAGTTAAGGGCACCAACTTCTCTTGCAGAGGACCCAGGTTCAATCCCAGCACCCACATGGCAGCTGAGAACTGTCTTTAACTTCAGTTGCAGGGGAATCCGACACCCTCTTCTGACCTCTGCAGCACTGCATGACACGGGTGCGCAAACCTACATGCAGACAGTACATTCATACACACAAAAAAATAAATAAAATTGAAAAAAAAAAAAAACCAAACAACAAAAAAAGAAGTATTTGAACATGAGGTCAAGAAAATCAAGAAGTGATGTGTGTGCATGTATGTGTATGTGTGTGTATATGTGTGTAGATTAGTGTACGTGTGTGAGTGTTGTGTGCATTTGTATGTATGCCTACATGCACAGGTGCTTTACAAGTTGAAGTCTGTTAACGTGAATCTTGAAATCAATTAGTGAGAGAACTGAGCAGTTGCCACCAGTTATAAACATTACCTGTGGAAGCCATCTTGATAACAAATGTCCTAAATTTTAACAAATGAAATGCTTTTCATTACCCTTACGTTACCATTAAAGGCTGCTCATATTTATATGCCAAAGAATGAGAGCCCGGCTCATTGGACAATCATTGGCTTCAGCAAAAAAAAACTACACAAGTAGATATCTGTCAGCAAACATCATCTCTAGAGGCTATACAGCCAGCAAAATGAATGGACTCTGGTAAAAGCTAAAGCCATCAATTCCCTTCAAGAAGAGCATGAGGACCATTGTTTACTTGCTGTTATAGTGAGTGTGAAGTCCCTGCGGCTCCTTGTGTTTGAAAATTTTGTCTCTAGCTGCTGGAAGAGCTTTGAGAGTCTAGGGAATATTTTGGAGTTGGAACCTGGGTAGAAAGTAGATTTCTAGCAGGAGGGCTACAGGATATAACCCAGATGATTTCCAGTACCTCTGTCACTCTGCTTTCTGTTTGCCCCAAGAGCAAGCCCTGTATGTAATTGTTACTGCCAGGCCTTCTCCAGCATGGTGGACTGTGTGCGTCCTTTCACACTGTGAGTGCAAAGAATTTCCTTATTGAAGTTCCTCACAGTGGTGAGAAAAGTAACCAGTTCATCTACCTTATGGAATATCTGGCTTTGTAACATGCATTAATCCCAGCACTCGGGAGGCAGAGGCAGGTGGATCTCTGTGAGTTCAAGGCCATCCTTGTCTACATACCAAGCTCCAGGCCAGCTGGGACTAAAAAGGGAGACCTGTCTCAAAAATACCAAAAAAAAATAAATAAATTAATTAATTAAATAAATAAATAAGTAAATAAATAAATAAATAGATAAATAGATAAAATAAATAAATAAATGAAATATGCATTATTCATAGAAGGGAATTGTTTCCCCTTTCTCAAATTACAGGTCTAGGAATCTAAAGCTCTAGGAATCAGGGTTAACATAAAAGCAAATTATTTCTCTAATGAGAAAAAGTATTGCTAGAAAAATGTATGAATCCATCAGAAGATGGTTTCAGCTGATTAACAGTGATGACAGAAATAGATTATTGATCTTATAGTTACTATTTGTTTTATTTATTTATTTATTTATTTATTTATTTATTTATTTATTTATTTTTTGGTCTTTTCAAGACAGGGTCTCCCTGTAGCCCCAGCTGTCCTGGAACTCACTTTGTAGACCAGCCTGGCCTTGAACTCACAAAGATCCACCTGCCTCCACCTCCCAAGTGCTAGGATTAAAGGCGTTACTATTTGTAATATTGCAGCATAAAGCTAATACAGATTATAGAATATGTTGTAATAAATGCTATGTTAATAGAAGTAAGTTCAGTATTTTTATACAATGGAATTATATTCTAAATTCACCAAGAAAGAATTTAATAGGTTAAAGGCAAGAAGGTTAAAAATACTAAATTATCCTGATAACATAAGTTGACATTCTGTCTGCTACATTTTATAAAAAGCAGTAACAGGCGGGGCTTGTTGGTTCACACCTTTAATCCTAGCACTTGGGAGGCAGAGGCAGGCAGATCTCTGTGAGTTCAAGGCCAGCCTGGTCTACAGAGCGAGTTCCAAGTCAGCTGGAGTTACAGGGAGACCCTGTCTAGAAATGACCAAAATAAATAAATAAATAAGTAAGTAAATAGTCGTAAGAGAAAATGTAGTTTTAATATTAGCAAATAGTGTTTAAATGATGAAAATAGGGGCTGAAGAGATGGCTCAGCAGTTCAGAGCATTGACCGCTCTGGCAAAGGACCCTGGTTCAAGTCCAGCATGTCCTTCTGTAACTCCAGTTTCAGGAGATCCAGTGCCTTCTTCTGATATCTGTGGGTATCACACAACATAGGAGCACATGCACACATGCAGTCAATATACTCATACACATAAAAAATAAAAATAAGATTTTTAAACAATGAAATAGATATATTTCTATTTATCCACTTCCATCTCTTTCTTGATGTTTTCACAACATACTTTACTTCAAAATAGCCAAAAAGAAAGTCTAAAGGGAGACCCTGTCTCAAAAAAGACAAAAAAAAAAAAAAAAAAAAAAAGAAGAAGAAGAAAGTCTAGGTTGCACAGAAATTAAAGCAAACATACATACAGTAAAAGAGCTGTGGTTAGTTTTGTTTTCAGTTTGACACAGTCTAGAATCATCTGGGAAGAGGATCTAAATGGAACATCTAAGTCAGTTGTCCTGTGGGCATATCTATGTGGAATGTCTTGATTATGTTAATTGATGTGGGAAGACCTAGATTAAAAGTAGGCCACACAATCCCAGGGTTTGGAAGCTGGGCTGTTTCAAACAGAAGAAAGTGGGGTAAGTAGAGCATGCAAGTGTCCATTCTCTTGGCTCTCAGCTGTGCCTGTGGCTTATGTAACGAGCTCCCTCAAGCTTCTGGAGGGAACCTCCCCACTATGATTGGTCTGCAACTGGGAACTGTGAGCCAAAATACAGCCTTTCTTCTCTAAATTGCTTTTTGTCAGGGTACTTTGTCAGAGCAAAGTACAGGATACTAGGACACAAAGTTTCATTTTTATTAAATTGCTTTTAAAAACAAAAAGAAAACATGGGGTTTTTTTTATACTGGATAACAGTTTTGTGGCTCGAGAATTCTATTTGTGTATACAAATTCTATTTTTATATGCACCAAATAGAAACAGAAGGGAAGACAATGTTTTAATTTCACATATCTGTTTATTGTAGACTTTTAAATATGTTACAAGACCTTTCAAGTCTCAAATAGAGTGAAACAAATGGAAACTGGGGAGCTGGGTTCATTAGCATTTAATGAATAACAAATTCTGCTTGCCTGGGCTAGTAATCTGCATTAGTCTTTCTCCTGAATTTTCAATTCTGTTATCTTCTTTCATGCAAATTAAGAAACTACACAAACACAATTAGATGTGGCAGCTATCTTTGTATGAGGTTACAGGAAATGGGCTTTACAAAGCAAATTACAGAATTTTTTTTTTCTTACCAGCAATAATCAAAGGCAGGAGTTCAGGTAAACTATAGGCTGTTTTTTCCTTTCTTGTTAAGTTACAAGGTGAAAAACAGAAAGTAAATGTTCTTAAGAAAATGAATTTAGTTGTTTTTCTTTTCAGTTTTTTCTCATGAAGAGTTGATTTCATGAAGTCTTGGGGGACTGGCACACAGAGACTTTCTGAATCCAAGGTCACTGTACTCTCAGTAATGTATGGTACTCCCGAAGCACAGCCAGGAAAACACAACTGCATTGTTTCCACATGCCTGCACCAATTGACTGGAAGCCCTCAGCAACAAAAGTTGTGTTCTTCAAAAAGAATAAAATTTGTTTCCACTTCTTCAGCAATACTGCTTTCAGACATAAATAAAGATGGACTGTCTTGGCACAACGGACTCCAAGTTGAAACTGAAAACTAAGCAAAATCCCTAGGAAGCTTTGGCAAACTTGCTCCACTATGGCAAAAGCATCTCAGGCATTAAATTTGCTTCAGTTGAACATTAACTCATTTTACCTATATCAAATAATTTAATTCTTTCCATTACTATATAAATAAGATTGGCTAATTCAGACATTTTAATTCAGACAAAGTGTGGCAACAAATTGCACAGCCAGGAGACGGTAGAGTCAGAACTTAAACACAAGTCTGAAGAGCTTCAAAAAGATGATATCAACTGTTAAACCAGGATTTCCAACCCACAGCCCACAGACTATGCCCATCCCAGGGTAGCCAAGAATGTATCTCAACAGATTTGTAGATGATAAAGCTGCAGTCACAATGCCCAGAGTTGGCCATCCTTGTCACTGTCTGCCAGAAACTGTTTTTCACACTATAATCTGTATGTATGATCATTTGAACTACAGTTCACCTCCTGCAGACCAGTTCTTAAACTGATAACCACCACTAAAGTCTTTGCTGAAAACTGGAGTTTTAGCTAGTGTCTGCAATCTGAACTCCTTGGGAGACTGCAGCAAGAGAGGATTTTGCTTTGAGGCTAATCTGGGATGCCATTGCAATACTTTGTCTCAAAAAAGAAAAGATTTTATTGTTATACCATAGTTGCTCATTTTTGAATAGCATAGGATATTACTTTAGCAGCAAAGTGTATTGGTCTGTGCTCAAAGAGTTTGGAGCCCTTGGGACAATAGACAGGTAATGAATTTCTGTAAGGTGTGATCAGTGCCAGGTGAAGGCACTCAGGGAGAGCTGTGTAAGAAGTATCAAACACTTTCTATTGTCTCTGCAAATTTCCATGAGAAATGTTCTGTTCTCTCAGGCCCAAATGCTTAGCATACTACAAATATTGCTTTTTCATAAACGCAATTGTAAAATGCAGATTTTTTTCTGTTCTAGAACTACACTAAAATAAGTTAAATAATTGTTGCTGCCCTGAAAAGAAAGCAGTTTAACTGGGTTAAATGCAGAGAGCAGAAGTAACTAAAAACACAGTAAGTATTAATCAAATACCAAACATTCATGTTGCAAAGGCATCTTTAACCATTATTCCATATTGTGCTCACCATTCTCTCCACTCCTCTTTCACTTCTATGCTTGTTCTTTCAATTACAAACCCAGCATCGTGTGTGTGTGTGTGTGTGTGTGTGTGTGTGTGTATGTGTATCTATGTTTGTGATTATCTGCACACACGCATAAGATCCTGAGTATTTGAAGGGTAGTAACAATCATATATTCTAAGCAACAATTATTTCACCTTAAAGGAAACTTCAATTATAGCTTATGAAGCATGCAAGAAGAAAAAAATATATGAAACAAAGTTAATAGCAAATGTATAAGGGCCATCCATGAGTGGAAGAAAAGTGTATTAAACGGGTGCATAAAAGCTGAGAAGGAATTTTCATTGTGGTTGCTTTCATAGAACCCCAGGAGTAAAAATATTTCCGGAAAGAATGAATAAACAGTGTCAAGTACCAGAGAGAAGAAAGACCAAAGGGAAGTCAAGCCATTGTGGCTGACACCTGGGAAGCTGCAGCGATTGCTGAATTCAGCAAGAACAGTTTCAATGTCATATTATACTGCTGACCTAGTCTAACACAAAGATTCCATCTAAAAATAAGTATTACAATCTAAGGTCAAGTGGGAAGTCAGATAAATCTTTTAGAATAAAAATAGGTTGATTACTATAGCCCTATTTTTTAAACTTTTATTTATTTATCTATCTATTTATTTATTTATTTATTTGTATGACTGTATTGTCTGCATGTAGGTTTGTGCACCCGTGTTATGCAATGCAGCGGAGGTCAGAAGAGGGCATCGGATTCCCCGGGAACTGGAGTTCTCCTGGAATTGGAGTTACAGATGGTTCTCAGCCGCTATGTGGGTGTTGGGGATCAAACCCGGGTTCTCTGCAAGAGCAGTAGGTGCTCTTAACCGCTAGGCCATCTCTCCAGCCCCACTATAGCCCTATTTTTAAAAAGCTTTGTAGACATCTATAATATATAAACACAGTCTCCTTCATCTGAAATAAATTATTAAATTTTTATAGACATGCATTAGATTTTTTGGAACAACCAACCTTTTTCATAATTGAAACATAAAAAAAACACAAATTCTTAATTATAAATACAAACTGAAATGAGAAGAATTTATATATGCAAGTTGCAATGTTTCCCTGCAGGTAAACCTACAAAGTTCTATTTAAATATACTGAGAGAGCATGAATTAAGCCTGAGTAGTGATTAAGTCTGTGTTTCTTAGTGAGTGGCTAGCAACAGATGAGGTCACTACAGTGACGCCCTCATCACTGAACCCTACCATTAGGGCTTGTAAGCAGGCTAGGCACAAGCACATGAGAAAATACTTGCTTTCACTCAACACCTGATGCCATGTGCCACCTTGAGGCTCTGTTAGTAGGAAGAAAACCTGTCATGAGGTAATATAGCCCAGGAGACCCACACTGGAGTCTGAATAAGAGCTAGCCAATACAATGTCCAACAAGTCAGGGATGTCATCCCAATATAAACGTAACATTCTTGACTCCATAGATCTTCTATTCTTAAGTATAATTATGAGTGATAAACATGTGGATTAGAAGCTCTGAGAATATAACGAGTGTATATAAATATAGCTAAATTTAAGAGTTACTTGTATTTGGGTCATTATCAGTTTTTACACACTAGCTTTATAATCAAACCTACATCAACTTGTAGGTTTAATTAAAATCCTTCTGTCGTTTGACAATTTTAGTCAGGGTATGCAAAATAACAGATATTATATTTTATACATGCATGTAATATTCTTTACTTAGATTCCCTCCTTTGTGTCCCTTCCCTATTCCTCCTCACCCCTTCCTCTTCTCATTAAATTGTACAGTTGTCCTCAATGAGAGAAAGTGTGATACTCCTCTGAGTCTGACTTCTTTTATTTGCCTATCAAGATTATACTACATTTTTTATCTATTCATCAGTCGCAGGGACCTTCTAGGTGAAGATTATGGAATCTACTGATTATGACTAGTGTCATGATAAACATGGTATGCATTTACCTATTGTATTCTGACTCTGATTCTTTCAGGAATGGTGTCCCTGGATCCTATATGGTAATTTTGCTTTTAGTTTTTGTGAGCAAATTCTGTACTAATTTTCTTAATTTGCTAATGGATTCTCTACAACAATTTAATGATATTTCCTTAACCCTGACTCCTTGTCATTTATGATTTTGTTAGGCACCATGTAGGTGCTAGGAATCGAACCTGAGTCCTCTGGAAGAGCAGTCAGTGCTCTTAACTGCTGAACCATCTCGCCAGCTCTGACTTTGTTTTATTGGTAATAGCTATTCCAATTGTGATGAAATGGAATCTCAATAAAGTTTTAACTTGTATTTCTCTGATGAGTAAAGATGCTGAACATTGTTTAATGTACTCATAGACTATCTGTAACTCTTCCTTGGAAAATTGTCTGTTCACTTCATTTGCCTATTGTGTGTTTGGATTATTTTAAAATTATATGTTTTAGTTCTTTAAATATACTAAATGTTAATCTCTGGGCAGTTGAATACCTGGCAAAGAATTTCATCCATTCTACAGATTGCCTCTCCACTCTCTTGACAGTTTCTCTTGCTGTGCAGAATCATTTTAGCTTACTGCAATCCCATTTGTCAATGTTTGTTATTACTTCCTTAGGAATTGCAATTCTTTTCAGAAATACTTTGCCTTTGCCTATGTCATGAAATATTTTCTCCTTGTGATTTCAAATAAGTTTTATATTAAGAGCTTTGATGCGCAGGTGTTTAAATTGATTTTGTACTGAGAGATAGGAACTAGGGATAGTCTCACAAATAATTGTTCTTTATTGTCCATGAACAGAATTCATTCATAAAATGCTTTATTTTTTGTGAGGAAGGAAGTATTCTGTCTTTTAAGCTTGCAGGTTAATGAGCAGCTGACTTTACTGAGGGAGTGCTGAACTTCTGTTATTGACACTTTCATTGTTCATAAGTGTATCTTTCCTTTGGTTTGGTCCTTTTGATAAGGCAGAAGGACTTTAAGTACCGTGGCTGCCAAGAAAGCACAAAGGCAGGGTAAAGAAATAAGAACAACAATCCAAACTCATACTATGCTTACTATACTCTAGGCTAGGACAAAACACTTCATAAATGATCGACATGACTAGGCTGTTAGTTGAGGGAGAGAAAGTTTGCTTTGGTGATGGCTATTGATAAGTTGTTCAGATCCCAATAAATCATCCTATAATCATCCACTATGGGCATATGGACAATGGTAATTGAACTCAGGAGAAAGAGAGAAAAAAAGAAAGGAAGGAAGGAAGGGAGGGAGGGAGGGAGGGAGAAAGGAAGAGAGAAAGCTAATTCTATATTATTATATATCGCTATATATAATAGATAGACTCAGAAAGAAAGAGATGGGTAGAATGTGACACAAACCTTAATACAGCAAAGGGAATAAGCACAATATGAAAAAAAATGCTGACCTTTTCATTCCATCCAGAGATTCTGTAGGCTCCAGTGAAGAGTAACTGTTACAAGCAAAAGCAGTTTTCAAATTTCTAGACATAATGCAAAACTCAGAGGTATGAGCTACAATGAGATTAGCGTGTTAAGCTAGTAATGTACTTGTTGACCATATGACCTCCCAAATCATGATTTTTACGCTAAGAGCAATTGAAGGGAAAGGGCTTACTTGTGATTTTTGATTGTTTTTTTTGTATTGCTTGGATAGTAGTAAAAGAAAATTTTATTATGGGGACAATATGATTCTGCTCTAGCTGACTGCCTGGCAGTAAACTGATATCTGGCCTTACCAAGGACATTTTTTAAAAAATAAGATGATTTTTTTCTAAGTAACAACTTTATGTTGTTCCTGTTTCTTACTTTATAACCATTTGGAAACTCTACCAGTTTTAGCTTGGTTTGTTTGGTCAGTATTCTAGCCTAGTGGCCTATTCTACTGTTTTAAGACAATACTGAAATCTTGCTTTAAATGGATTACAAATGGGTTCAGAGATTGCTACCCTTTTTTCTTTGTTGGTTCTTGTTGTATGTTTTGGTTAAACTGTGCATATTCAGTTTTCTCAACACCCTTTGTTGAAGAGTCTGTCCTTTCTCTGGCATATGCTGTTTAACATCTTTGCTGCCTGTAGCTGAGTTGCTGCAGTGGCCTGCATGGCAGTTTTGTGCTACTATCATGCTGCTAGTATTTTTAGTTTTTTTTTTTTTTTCTTTTTAACTATGGCATGTAGCATATTTGAAAAGAGATATCATGATAGCTCCAACATTGCATTTTGCTCAGGATTGCTTTGGGTATTTGAGGATTTCATGCTGCCAAAATGATTTTTTTTTTAATTTGGTCTTTTTTTAAAACAGGGTCTCTATAGGTCCAGCTGGCCTAGACCTCATTATGTAGACCAGACTGTCCTTGAACTCACAGAGATCCACCTGCCTCTGCTTCGCAAGTTCTGGGTTTAAAGGCGTGCACCACCATGTTTAGCCTCCAACAGGAATTTTAGGACCAAAGAGGAGAGCATATTGTAGCAGCTCTCTTGATTACGTTCCTCCAGAACTGACTGCTCTGTTGGCACAAGCATCTTCATGGTAATGTGAATTTAGAATCTGGGAGAACCTAAAGATTTGGAACACACTTTAGTAGACATTTCCTTGAATCCCTTTTTCATATCCTGTAACTAAATTGTTACTGTTGAAATAAAGTTGTTCTCACCTGTACATTTTTTTTTTCTTTTTCTCATCTGTATTTACCTTTTGAAGCAGAATGTGACTTGGACACTACATTTCCATTCACAAGTCTTGATAAATTACAATACCTAGGGAAGCTTATGAGTTTTGTTCTCATACTTTACTTTCCAAAACAAGCCATGTAGAGGAATCCTCCCATCAAGTTGTTTCTGCTAACATACTTATTTCTAGGACTAGTACATGCAGAATTAACTACAGGGGATGGAAACCTTAAAAAGATTCTAGAAGTTGAAACTCAAGCCATTCTAACAACCTTCTTTTTAAACATGAAGATATAGCTCAGAACACTTTAGTGAGTTTCCTCAGTGACGCAGTGCTGTTCATTGCGGGAGTGTGCGATCAGCCAGCAAAGATGCCTGAGGAAATGGAGACCCAAGACTAGCCGATGGAGGAGAATGAGGTGGAGACCTTCACCTTCCAGGCAGAGATCGCCCAGCTGATGCTACTTATCATCAATACTTTCTATTCGAACAAAGAGATCTTTTTGCCAGAGCTCATCTCCAATTCATCTGACGCACTGGATAAGATCCAGTATGAGAGCTCGATTCTGGGAAGGAGCTGCACATTAATCTCATACCCTACAAATAGGTGCCAACCCTCACTATAGTGGACACTGGAATTGGAATGACCAAGGCCGACCTTATCAATAATCTGGGCACCATTGCCATGTGCGGCACCAAAGCCTTCATGGAGGCTTTGCAGGCCAGTGCGGATATCTCCATGATTGGCCAGTTCGGTGTCAGGTTTTACTCAGCCTATTTGGTGTCTGAGAAAGTGACCATAATAACCAAGCATAATGATGAAGAGCAGTATGCCTGGGAGTCCTCGGCAGGGGGGTTCGCCGTGAGGACTGACACAAGGGAGCCTATGGGTCCTGGAACAAAGGTTATCCGACATCTGAAAGAAGACCAAACTGAGTACTTGGAGGAAAGGAGAATAAAGGAGATTGTGAAGAAGCATTCGCAGTTTATTGGCTACCCCATTACACTCTTTGTGGAAAAGGAACGAGACAAAGTGAGTGATGACGAGGCAGAAGAAAAGAAAGATAAAGAGGATGAGAAAGAAAACGAAGAAAAGGAGTCAGATGATAAACCTGAAATAGAAAATGTTGGTTCTCACCTGTACATTTTTTATATGTCACATGTTTTATACATCAACATCTACTTTCAAGGTAAAACACACTAAATGTTTAGTAATATGAAAAGAAATATCTGCCAGCCTTATGCTTACAACTTTTATGTTTGGCTAAATCCTTGCCCAGTACCCACTAACTTTACTGAACTTTAATCTTTTTTTCCTTTCCCAGATCCTGAACCTTGTACCACCCATGAGCTTAAGCACGAAATTCAGAAGAATGCCATGTTGTGGCCTCTACTGAGAATCTTCTGACGATGAAAAAATATGTTCTGTTCTTTGATACCATTTGCTCATCCTACTCCCCTATACATATTCTTTCCAGCCTCCTTTCTACTTCCTACTATACACTCTTAGATACTACGGATCTTGTGATGAGAGCATCTCCATTTGTGTTAGTCTTGAATGACGTGTCTTCCCTTAAGTATGGCTTTCTCTGTTGACATGCTAAAATAGTTTAAATATTAGGCTGGCTTTAGGTCAGTTAAATGAACATTTTTGAGAACATAATAACAGATGGATGTAGTGAAAATATTGTTTTTTACTATCTTGGAAACTAATTTTAAAAGTTTTAGATGTTGGAGTTTTAATGCTGACAAAATAATAATATACTATATTTTATTGAGAATCTCCATAGAGACAGAAATGCATTTTATCTTTTCAAATATTTTTATCACTGCCATGTTTTTCTTTCATCATATGTAGACTTAGTCCATTTTCTAAAAGAAGGAAAGTTCCTCACAGATGGAGGAATGATGTGATTTGACTAAGGTCGTACAGCTAGTAGGAACAGAGATAGTTGCTATTTGAATGCAAGTCTCATGGCTCCAAAGCAAATGTTTAAACATAACAGCTGCAGCACAGACAGAATGTGTCTACTATTGCTTTACAGAGTGTAGGAAAGTGCTGCTTAGTGTAATATTGAAAGTCAAGCACTTGCAAGGTCATCTTGGGGTTACAGACTTAGCACACACTGCCCTAAATGAACAAACAAAACACTGAGGACACCAATGGAAGCGTTTCCACATGTGCAAGAAAGTGAGCTTACTGACAGATATTTTGACATTTTTCCATGTATAGTTAAGAGAACTGGTAATCCTAATGCAGGTTTGGATCATAGTTTGGATGAGTGCCAAGTAATTATTTCTCCTCATTTGTGAAGAATGAGCATTATATCCTGTCAGTATTTATGAAAAAGAACATATGTGACAATTCAAGGTAATTTGAAAGAAAGTTTGAATTTTAATTGTTTATTTCTGAAAATAATTTGTGTAGAAAGAAAGCATATAAAAAAAATTTGTGTCTTTGCATTATTGTTTCATCGTGTTTGTGATCTTTTTCTTCTTAGAAGAAATAAATTTGGTAAACTAGAATATTATGGGAGTCATCATTTATATTGACAAGACAATGGACAGTCTTACATTTCAAAGTCACAGGCAGTAGTGTGCAATTGAGATGATTTCTGCTGTCTGTGTGAGAGGTAACCAGTTCATCTACAGAACTGACCTGAATACTGGATCAAGTTTGTTTGCAGAGTCCAGAGGCACAAAATTCTTTTCTTTGTTATTATCACTCATTTTGATTTTAGTGTTTAGTAATATATACATTTATAGTAATATATACATTTCTTTTTTAGCTTATTTTTATTTTTTGAAGCCTTACTTTGAGGACACATGATTTGAAAAACTGAATATAAAACTTATGCTTCTTCATTTGCTACACATTACAATAACTTCACACTATGATACCTTTACATAGAACACTATTCATTATTAAGGTGATATCTCTCTGTAAACATGATTGTTTTAGAGTTCTCCTTATTTGTCATCTCATGTACATCATCATTATGCCTTATTCAACTCAGTCTTAGCATCTTCCTTAAGTCATGTTAGGAAATCATCCTTTCACTTCCTTGGTAATTTTTCATGTCATAGAACAACTAAAATCTAATCATTTATTAATTCACTGCTACAGTAACTGTTTCCTAGGTGTTTACTATGCAATAAGAAACTGCTCTGTTTAGTAGGGATTCAATACTAGAAATAAAAGTGACACAGGGGTAGCTCAATTATCTTAAGGGGAAACAAAAATCATTGATGTTATAATTATGTGCATTATGCTCAGATACACCCAGGGAACAGAAATCCTTGGTCAGGTAGCAATGAGGGGACAGAGAAATGTGTTACAAAGGTAGTTAGGATGAGCATTATCAATGAAAATATACTGAACACACTCATGAAGTGAAGGAGCTTATAGAAAAGCATTCTAGATGCAGAGAACAGAATGCTGAGATCATAATGTGGGGCTGTCTTTCTGCTAATCAAGGAATACAAACAGATTGGCAAACCTAGAGCAGAGTGAGTGATGGAAAGAGTAATGAGTGCTTAAGTATGTCAAATAGCTTAAATTAGATCCTTGAGTTCTAATAATACTGATGACAAGACATAGTCAAGGACAAGAATGAACATATGCCAGAAGATAGGGAGACATGCTGAATCTAAGCCCCAGGACCAAGGGCAGATCTAAAATTAAAGGTGTTCTATGAAATAGATATAGTCCTCTTTATCCTACTCCAACTAAGATCTCCCTGATTTTGATATTATTAAATATATATTATATAAATACAAAAGCAAGACATCTTTTACCTTAGGTAAAAAAGTATTCTTATTATCATCATAGAATAAGAAAATGGAGACAAGAAAGGAAATAACACACATAAGTCGCCCATGCTGCTTTAAGTAACACTCCACCTCTAAGTAACACAGCTAAACTCATTGGTCCACCATTCTGTACAGGAACATTTTTTTTTTCTCATTGGTGCCCTATCTGGAGTGAAGAGACCTTTTTTGTCATCTCAGCAAGAAAAGTTCACATGTCACTATTACTAGAAACTTACTTTTCCTCAGAAAAGTTTCTTCACCTAAACTAATCATCATCTTCCATCCATGATGGTACATTATGTATACAAATGGTGTGTGTTATGAATTAAAATATTTTCCCCTAAAACATGATCATATCTACTGATGGGATCTTTAGAAGACAATCAGAGTCAGGTGAGATACATCATGATAGTATTACTGGCTCTGTAAGAATTCTCTTTTACCAAAGAGTTTGCTTTCTCTTTCTCCTCTATATGAAACACAATGTAGCTGCCTGAAGGCCAGGAAGAGGCACCTCACCAGATATCAGCATTCATTGTGAACTTGAACCTCCTAGAGCCACACAGTATGTTCTGTTATTATAGCAGCTAGAGTAGACAAACACAGTAGGCCAATGAACAAAGAACACTAATATAAGACAATTTTTAATGAAAAGGTCAAGAAATCAGGGAACTGTTAAGGCCTTCAACATTTAAAGGGTCAAGGTCTTCAAATAAACAAATTTCTCTGAAGTAAACCTCTTCTCTCTCTCTCTCTCTCTCTCTCTCAGTGTGTGTGTGTGTTTGTGTGTAAAACTTTTCTGTTGAAGAATTTGTTGGTAGAAGACATATTTAGATGGTAGTCTAGACATTCCAGGGTAGGAATGCTCTACGAATCCTACATGAGGGTTAACGTCAAGGCAACTGTAACATACAAGGAGATCTTGATCTTCATATGTCCTTTCTTGTCCTTCAAAGAGAAGTTTGATCCAAAGATAATGGAGATGAATAGAGGCAAGCTCCAATCCAGCTTAATGTGTACTTTCACTCTTTTTGAGCAAAGCCAAAATGATATCAAATCAAGAAAAAGCCACTGAACTCCAAAACAGCTTTGGGTACTTTCCTGACACTAGGTAAGACATCTGTTTAGGATCCATCCAAGAAAAACAGGGAGAGAACAAATATCCCAAGATACAAACTGTTGTGGCTTGATTGTGCTCTAGAAGTTATTAGGAGGTAGTCTGAGCTTTCCAGAATGGTAAACATAGCTGGAGACAGCCCTGTCTGTAGTTCTTGACAATCTCCTGTTTGGCTATTAGATAGAATAAATTGTTCTCTGACAGAAAATCAAATAACTTATCAATAGGCTCTGAGCTTATTCCTGTATTAGAGGAAACTGTGACAATTATTTTTTAAATGAAATTCAAATTATGAAGAAAATAACTATACAATTTTATAAAGGCATTGAATAGTATAAATAAAAATAGTGATTCTTGGGACTACAAAAATATATGTTTAGAATTAGATCTATATAATAATAGGCTTAATATGATAAGATAGACTAAGGGGTCAGAGAGTTGGCTTAGTGATTAACAGCACTTGCTACTCTTCCAGAGAACCCAGGTTTGATTAGGAACACTCACATAGCAGCTAACAGCCATCTGTGAATCCATGTTCCAGGAGATTTGACACACTCTTCTGGCCTCTCTTGTCTTTGCACAACATAGGTATATTTGCATACATACAGGCAAAACACTCATACTCATAAAATAAAAATAAATAGACAAATTTTTAAAGGATAAACTAAATAGACCAGCATAAACATAGTGGAGATAAAAAGATATGGGTTTTGCCAGGTATGGTGGTGAATGCCTGTAATCCCAGCACTGGGGAGGCAGAAGCAGGCAGATCTCTGTGAATTCAAGTGAGTTCCAGGATAGCTGGGGCTACAGGGAGACCCTGTCTCAAAAAAAAAAAAAAAAGACCAAAAAAAAAGATATGGGTTCTACATGTATATATAGTGTGGTAAATACATAAAAAATAAAAACAGGATAGAGAACTTTTTTTGGTCCTTTTTGAGACAGGGTCTCCCTGTAGTCTCAGCTGGCCTGGAACTCACTCTGTAAACTAGGCTGGTCTTTAACTCACAGAGATCCACCTGCCTCTGCCTCCTGAGTCTAGAATTAAAGGCATATGACACCATGCCTGGCAGAAATTTTTATAACAAGTTTTAATATAGTGTGTCCTATGAGGTATTGAAGCTATTCATCCATATCAACTCCTAATAGTAATGGGATAGATACCTTTCTAGCTAAGAGAATGAGGAAACTAAATATTGAAAAATACCATTCAATCAGAAAAATTGAGAGAAAAGATAAAATATCATATGACTGTTAAATATAAACACTTCTGTAGACTTACCAATGTTAAAAACAAACTACTACATCTATTAAAATATGAGTATGTGGCCCTGTAGATCAGAAAGGCTGAAAAGTCATCATGATCAACAGGTCCAAGCTCTACTATCTGAATGGAAGCAGCTAGATGTTATCCGTGAGCTGTATTAGCAGCCCCGACAGTACAGTTTGATGAATTTCTAGACTCAAAAGAATACCTGTACAAGTTGAAGAACAATACCTTCCTGCAGTTTCAACAAGTGCCCACAGTTAAATTCAAGTAGGTGAATTCATTTCAGATGGTAAGCCTTGTTCACTGTGTAGCAGAAAAGCACCACATCTTCAGTGGTGACCTCAAAGAGAGACTCCTGATTGACCTGAAATGGAGAGGATGCTGGACCTGCTAGAACTGCTTATCATGCATCTTTAAAACCCAATGATAAAAATGGAAGTTGTTGTCATGGTCCAGAAAGCTTTAATTAAACACTCTCCTGTGTCTTAAAGGTCTTAAGGGACCAAGGACAGAACTGTCTATGTGGTAATCAGACAAGTCCTGAAGATGTGATTCTACCATAAACTAGAAGGGTAATTTCCAAATATCTTGTTTTCCATTACTTTTCTTCAGGAGTATTCAGTGAAATCATGTAAGAGTCCTACAACTAAGAAGTCTGTGTGAGAAATATTTACATGGCTGTTCCATAGAGCAATATGGGGTATCTGTGAGAGGACTTGTCCTTAGTGATGGCTGTGTTGTCTAGTTCCCATCTTAACTGATGACAGTTCTGTCCTGCTCTAAATTGAATCTTTCAAGTCAAGATCTGCTCTTCTAAAGAGAATAATCATTTTGGTCCCAATGAAAATTTTGTTTTTGGGGGAAATGCCATCTGAGTTGACTATCTGGGGTTACAGGATGCCAGCATTACATGCTCCACTGAGCTTTCTCCTTTCAAAATTTATTCCTCCAAATATTTTCCTAAGTTGTAATGTCTAATAACATATCTAGTGAATGCTTTTCCCCTGAGGTGCAGTAAATCAAATGCCAGTAATGAATGCATTTAATAGTCCCCAAATAAGCAAATTGCAAATTAAAAAAAATATGAGCATGGCAAACCAGCATTCTGGGGCAGAGGCAGGAGGATCTCTGTAATTGAGGCTAGCCTGGTCTACATAGAATGTTCCAGTGAGCTAGGGTTGCAGGGAGACCATGCCTTCAAAAAGACATACACACACACACACACACACACACACACACACACACCACGCACATATGGAAAATACAATTTCTCTTGCTTTCTCAATGAGCCCTGTATTAGTCACTTTTCTGTCGCTGTGATGAAACCACCATGACCAAGGGAACTTATAAAAGAAAGAGTTTATTTGAGCTTATAATTGACAGTTCCAGGGAATTAGAGTCTATTGTGGCAGGGAAGCATGGTGGCAGAAAGCTAAGGTTCACATCCTCAAAATGGGCACAGGAAGTAGAGAGAGAGCAACTGGAGACTGGCAAGGCTTGCTGAACTCTCTAAGCCCACCCAACACCCCCACTGATGTACTTCCTCCAGCATGGCTGCACCTTCTAAGACCTGCCAAAATAGCACAA
Source organism: Rhizomys pruinosus (assembly GCA_009823505.1). Classification (NCBI taxonomy): domain Eukaryota; kingdom Metazoa; phylum Chordata; class Mammalia; order Rodentia; family Spalacidae; genus Rhizomys; species Rhizomys pruinosus. The sequence continues at coordinate 486,877 of VZQC01010591.1, read as the reverse complement.
CAACTGGGAACAAAATGTCTGAATACTTGAACCCTGTGGGGGACATTCTCATTCAAACCACCATAAGCCCATAAGGGAAACCATATGTTCCTGAGAGAGAGAATGTGAACGGTGTAAAGACAGAATGCTTATTTCATTCCCACTACGAGTGTTTTGTTTTTCACATGCCTTCAGAGTTAGATCTTTAGACATTTAACCATTTGTTTCCTTCATTACTCTCATTCAACAAAACTAAATGGGAACGCACTGGTTTGATCCGAGGTTAATCCCCAGATACAAATAAAACTAGATAGTTAGTTTCCTATATATTTAAATTTTAAAACTTACAATGGCTGGAGAGATGTCTCAACCATCAAGAGCCAGAGAACAGAGTTCAGTTCCAAGCACCCATGTTGCATGGCTTACAATTTATAATTCTAGTTCTTGGCAATCTGAAACCCTCTTCTGGCTTCTGCAGGAACCGGAATACATTGCATGTGCATGTGCATGTGCATCCATGTGCACACACACACACACACACATTCACACACATACAGATGAATTTTTTTTTAAATCTTAAAGATAGATATAGAATCCACAGTTCGGAAGTAGCTGAAATTCACAAAGCCAGTGCATTTTCTGCCTATGTAAACACAGATTCTAAAAGCCTGAAGTGAGAACTTAGTTTCTTTTTCAGTGTACATTAAAGATAAAAGCTTTTCCACCTCCCCTCTTTTCAAAAAGGCTCAGAAAATGGTTGTTTTTCTCCATCCTTTGCCAAGGGAGTAGGGGGCCACTCAGGTAGGACAGTTTTTTTGTTTTTGTTTTTTTAATTTGTATTCTATCAGAGATATGGTCTGAGGCAATTTCAAGAGGGACTAAAAGAAATTCCATCTCTATTCTGCTTACTGGGAACAATGATCCAATATAAAAACAGAAAGGATTGAAGATGAAAGAATAGAAACACACACCATATGTTCTAGTACTAACAAAGCTAATCATCAGTTAATCAACAGAACATAACAAGATCTAAAGTGGAACAAACTGATAAGTAAGGTGTAATGATCAATTCAAGAAGCAATGGGCCGGGCGTGGTGGCGACGCCTTTAATCCTAGCACTTGGGAGGCAGAGGCAGGCGGATCTTTGTGAGTTCAAGGCCAGCCTGGTCTACAGAGTGAGTCCCAGGACGGCTGGGGCTACAGGGAGACCCTGTCCCGAAAAGACCAAAAAAAAAAAAAAAACAAAAAAAAGAAGCAATGGAAAATGTTGGATAGGAATTTGGCAAATCTTCATTAGAATAAAACAATCAAAGCAGCAGAACCAAATTTTTAATAAAACTATTCTAGGAATATAGAATGACATTTAAAAGCAAGCTAAATACAAATGTGAACAAGGCATAAGAGGTATGTATTTTTTTAATAGGTGAAAATTTAAAGATAAGATCTCAAAAATAGCCGGGTTTGGTGGCACACACCTTCAAGCAGGCGGAGTTCTGTGAGTTCAGGACCAGCCTGGTCTACAGAGTGAGTTCCAGGCCTGCCTGGGGCAATAGGTTGACCCCATCTCCAAAAGGCAAAAAAAAAAAAAAAAAAAAAAAAAAGGAACTCAATCACGACACAATACTTGATATGTAAACTGTTAAATCATGCATACAATGAGAATAATTGATTAATTTACACCAAAAAGTAAACAGCAAAATCACAACAAAATCCCCATTATTTGTAAACTAAGAAATACTGTTCTGAACAATACCTATATGAAATAACAATGTTCAGTAAATGACACAAAATATTTTAAAATAATGACACTGGGATAGAAAGGCAGGGAAAATCCTGGGGACATGAAAAAGGGAACCCCTCACTCAGTCATCTGCTTGAACCTTCTTTCTAACAACAGAGAAAGGATTTCAAGCACAATTCCAACTCAAGGTACTTTTTTCCTAGAATCTTACCAGAAACTCCATTTATCAGGAAAGGATATGTGTACTACACTTCTTGTGGAACCCTAAGGCTTCTGACTGATCTTATATGATTGTAATTCCATCTAATACAGCTCCAAACATTCCTCATCTTTGTGTCCTCTCAATATAGAGAAAATGTTTCTTATCAACCTTTTGAGATATAACTTGAGAACCATTAAAATGATATCTATGACTAATGCCAAGACAATTAATTGTTTACTTTCCCTTACGGAGCAGTTCCTACACTTGGACCATCTTACTTTCCTGGTTCTTCCTTGGGAATCACATACTTCACTTGGGTATGTCTGATATCTTTTGAGCAACTATGCTTTTACTCTTAACCCTCACACTTAAACCTGTATTAGAATATCTTCAGCTGGGTGTGGTGGCGCACACCTCTAATCCCAGCACTTGAGAGGCAGAGGCAGGCAGATTTCTGGGAGTTCAAGGCCAGCCTGGTCTACAGAATTAGTTCCAGGACAGCTGGGGTTACGGGGAAACCCTGTCTCAAAAACACCAAAGAATATCTTCACTAAAATAACCATTCTGCTTCATTAAACTTGCTTGTCCTAAAATTCTTTACAGCATCAAAGCCCGGAAACCCAGTTTGGCTTGTATCAAATTTGCTAAAATCTTAAGGGATGTCTGTTGATTAGTGAGCATTGCAGAGTGGAGCTGAGTCTCTGTGGTCTCACCCCTGACAATAGTGTCAGAAGGGACATTTACAGCCGTGAAGTATATGTTAAATATATGTTGTGAGGTGTTCTAGTTTCTCTTCAGTTGCTGCAGACAAAATAATCTGACCAACTCCAACTTGAGGAGGAAAGGGTTTATTTGGCTCACATTTCCTGGGTCACAGGTTATTACTGAGGGAGCCCAACATAGGAACTCAGGGCAGGAACCTGGAGGCAGGAGCTGAAGCACAGGCCATGGAAGAATGCTGCTTACTGGCTTGCTTCCCTGACCCACATCAGCCTACTTTCTTATATAATAAATAACCACCTTCCCAGAGGTGGCACTGCCCACAGTGGGCTGGGCCCTCCCACATCACTCAACAATCAAGACAATACTCCAGAGACATGGCCACAAGACAGTCAAATGGAGGAAATTCCCCAATTGAGGTTTTCTCAACCCAGGTGTGTCAAGTTAACACTAAAACTATCCGGCACACGAGGAAAATTCAAAATCAGTCACTACAGAGTTTATTTTATTAAGTGAGAAGTACACAGCATAACTCAGATTAGCAGAAAGATGAAGATGCAAGAGCAGAGATTACTAAATATAAAAATCTTCATGATGATAAACGTAAAAATATCAAACTCAGTTTCGTTACAGAAAACCTAGCCAGTTTTCAAAAGGATGAAAATGTTAGCTCAATCTAGGGTTACAAATTAATTAAAAATGGGAAATTATTAATATATAATAAAGGGAAAATTATTTGATCATATCAATATACTGAAAAATAATTGATAAAATTCAATATTCACTTAAGGTAAAACATTTAGAAAACCAGAAATAAAAGCAAATAATTTATCCATGAAATTTACTCTTAAAAAATCCTATGACATTTGTCATATAATCTAAGTACTAAAATCTTGAAACTTTCCTCGTAAGATAGGAATTGAGAGAAGGATGCTGTCAGTCACCACCAGTATTTAACACAGCATTTCTATTGTAAAAAAGCAAAGTAGTGGAATTAGCATATGAAGGCCAGAGAAGAAATAAAACTTTTCATTTCCCAGATAATGACACAAAAATTGCAGTCCTCTCCTCAAAGGAGATAAGTGATAATTTATTACAGAGGCAAATGTGAATGATCATGGTCCAGAAACACAGATTCAGGTTATCTCAAGTTCTGTGTTCCATCATTCTAGCAGGTTTTACTACCATAAAGTAACTACTACAATAAGCGAGTAAAGACAGTCACAATCCAAGTCCATCGGTGGAAATACCAGGGAGGTGGGTCAGAGCAAGTCGGAGGGATCTCTGCTGTAAACCTCAGACAACTTCTGACTTCATTCCTAGCCTTTTGGTTGGAAGAAGCAAGGGGTCTGTTTGTATATTGCAAAGGATTTACCCAATAATAACAAAGAAGTTAGGCCCCATAGAGAAAGACAATAAATGGCTATTAAAGAAGCTGAAGGCACCCCAACAATATTCCATTCTCTTCACATCACTGAAGTTCTAATCAGTCAATCAGCCTCTATCATTATGGTTCTTATGGGGAACTCTTATTCACAGCAGCAACTAATCGTTCATTATTCTGTCCTTATAAGGCAAGAAAGATTAAACTATTCCTGCTGGAAAATCCAGTCATAGATGTATCTATGACTTTTCCAAAATAAGGGCAGAAATAAGACTCAGTTAAACATTTTTACAATACATACAGTAAAATTGTGTCACTTCTTCATTTCTCTATAAATCCATTTGCATAAAATTGCAATGATATTTTATTGTCCAACAAACTGAACCAACTAGTGTGAGGTTTGATGAAAATGATTCTTGAAATCACTCCATTAAATGCAAAGCTTTTACTAGTAGTACAAGGCAGCAGAGTTATTTTGTAAGTTGAGAACGCAACCTGAAGTGTTCCTGGAATTTAAGATTGAAAAAAATTAATATTATTATATCCAGAAACTATACATTTGTAAATATTTTAAGTGCCATTCATTAACTGTGTCTGACATATTTCTAAAAATATTTGGGGTAATGTTTATCGACACAATATATGGAGCCACAGGCTTTATTTGCAATGTAACAATAGCCATTTCTTACATATTGATTTCCTATCAGAAAGAATGCTGTATTTGTTGAAAGTCTACCTAATGAACAATTATATCCATAGCTATATTTTTCAAACAACTCAAACAGTCCTTACACTGTCATGTATTAATTTCTTTTTGCTTTAGAGCTTATGAACCAAAGATATTCTGAACTAAATAATTAAAACACAATAGTTTCAAAGAATACGAAGATGAACTGAAGTAAAGGGACTATAGATAAATGCAGAGCCATCATCTCTAAGTAGTTTCTTCTCTCCTATGTACCCAGACATTGGAGCTACAGTTGTTTACATTAAGCAAGGATATTGAGGAATTCTCTGTAGAAAGTGAACTAAGAAAGACAGTCAATGCTTATTTTCACTGCCATCCCCAATGAAAATATGAATACCCTTTGCAGAAAATATGTACATCTCTGTGCAGAGGTAGTTACAATTGGTTAGACCTGACCTTTTACTTTTTGCTTCATTGTAAAATATAAGCAGTCATAAACCACACAATTAGCCATATCTTTATCTTGTGATGTGTTAGGATTAATCAACCACAGGCAAGAAAATTGAAGGTCAAAAATAAATTTAAAAGATAATAAATTTCAATTATTTCCCTCAATAAAATAGAAATTGTACTTGAAAAAAATATGGTGAAATTTCTCCTACCCTCATTGATATTTCTACTGGTATTTTCATTATGCAGGTCTTATGTAAGCAACCATGCTAAGATTTTGTGGATGTAGTTTCCCTGTCATGTGTGAGACACTATCCAACAGCAGGCATCCTGATCCTCTGTCTCTTACAGCCATCCCATTCCCTGTTCCTCAATGTTCTCTGAATCTTAGGTGTAGGGATGCATTAATAATATATCAGTTATGGCTGAAGGCCCCATAATCAATTGTTTTCTTCATTTTGGCCAGTTTGGAATCTCTGTAACAACCTCCAACTGCTGCAAAAAAATATTATTTGTCAAAAAGTGAGAGTTCCAGTTGTCTATGGATGTGTAACCTCTCAGGGATCTCCACTAGGGCCTATGACTTCTCCAGTCAAAAGTATTTGGCTGGGTTTACAGTAGCAGGCATGAACTCTGTCATGTTGAACAGGCCCTAAGTCCAATTAGACAGCTGTTGATTACCCTTATGAAAACAGTGTTATGGTTACACCATTGGGGATATCTTGCCAGGCCAGTCTTTACTGTGGTTTGCTTAGGCCTCACCTATACAAAGAACTATAGAAAATCAGGGATGATACAAACATACACAGTGGATAGATAGATAGATAGATGATAGATAGATAGATAGATAGATAGATAGACAGATAGATGATAGATGATAGAAATATCTATAAATAGATTTAGATTTGTGTGTAACTATATATATATATGCATATATGTGTAACAATAATTATTTAGAAGAGGCTATGAACTTGAGAGGGAGGGTCAGGGGGACATGAGAGGATTGGGACACAGAGCATGATTATTTATGTAGGAAATTTTCAAAAAAATATATTAAAAATATTATGGTCACAAAAATTTCAAGAAAGTAATTGAATGGAAGTCAAATAATCAAAATCATTCAAAAATCTAAGTACAAAATATATATAAATATAAAATAATTATTGCCGGGCCTTTAATCCTAGCACTTAGGAGGCAGAGGCAGGTGGATCTTTGTGAGTTCAAGGACAGCCTGGTCTACAGAGTGAGTTCTAGGACAGCTGGGGCTACAGGGAGACCCTGTCTTGAAAAAACAAAAAAAATTAAAACAGAAAAATGAAAATAAAAACTAGTAAATTTTTTAAGCCTAGAAGAGTTAGAATAATGTGAATATCATATATATAAAATATAAAATATATTGAATATATAAAATATATTCTGAATTTCATGAGTTCAATATAAAGTATTTTATTGAAGTAGCCATATTAACTGCTTATTTTTATGCTTTTTTTACTATTTATAGATACACATAATGTGCTTGAATCAAAATAACCCCCCATTCCATCCTGTCCTATTCCTCCTCTATCCCGTCCACCACTCTTCCCTCCCAACTTCATTTGCTCTGTTTTCCTTTCTGTTTTTAATATCCACTATGTCCTTTTAGTCTTTCTTATATGTGTGTAGGGGGTGGGACTATAGCCTGGACTATAAGGATAGCCTCTCAAAAATCACATCTCTAAAGAAAGCTGACTTTCCTTCCCCTAGCAGCCATCAATTATCAATAGTTCCTCAGATGAAGAGAATTCACTCATCCCTCCTCATCCATGCTGAAACTTTTTCTCCATTAGTTTACTTGTATTTCATAATTTCATTTTACTTTACAGCTAAATCGTAGTCAATTGAGTATATGTGCCACATTTGTATTGCCTGTTTATCCACTGGTGGACATCAGGTTGTCTGCATTTCCTTGCTACTGTGAATAGAGGAACAATGAAAATGGTGCAAATATCTCTATAGGATGTAGAAGAGTCCTTTGGATATATTCCCGGAGTGGTATTAGTGGATCATATGGTAGATAAATTTCTAGCTCTTTGAGAAATCTCTGAACTTATTTTCAAAGTAGCTTTTCCAGTTTGCATTCCTAATATATATGCTTATTTTTAACTACAGTACATTTAAATTGTTCAGTGAAAAAATACCTTTTTGGACTGGGGAGGTTCTCAGTGGATAAAGTGCTTGCCATACAATCCTCATGACCTGAGTTCAGAACTAAAATAAAAGGCAGAGGCTAGCTGTGACTGGAGAGGTGACTCAGTGGTTAAGAGCACTGCCTGCTCTTACAGAGGACCTGGGTTTTCCCAGCACCCAAAGGGCAGCTAACAACTGTGCATAACTCCAGTTCCAGGATATCTGATTTCATCTTCTGACCACCATGGGCACTGCACAATAAAGGTGCACCTACATACATGCCGTCACTTTAACCATACACATAAAACAAAAATAAAAACTTAAAAAATTAAAAACAATAAGGGCTGCGATTGGGGTGAATGGTGAAACTACAGCAATGTAGTCTGGACACTCATTTGATCAACTTGATTGAACAAACAACCTGTCACCCCCCACTGGATGGTGGGGCTGTAGGTGTTTGGGCACAACAGCCTGCAGATAGGTTTTGCATGAAGGATGCTTGTACTCATGGATTATCACTTATAGCTAAAAATGAAAAAAAAAACTGAGAGAAAGATGCAGGACAGTTATGGCAGAATGCATGATCTGGGAATTGGGTGGGGGTGGTGGGGGGGGGATGGGGAAAGGAAATAAGCCTGACATGAATTGGAAAAAATGTATGGAAAGCACAAAGCATCCAATAAAAAAAACTAATTAAAAAAATAAAAAAACAATAAAGGACCATGGATGATTACGTGAGAGGGGATGTTCTAGGTTGTCTTTCATTGCTGTGACCAAAACACCCGAACCGAACCAACTGGGGAGGAATGGGGGAAGGCGGAAGGGCGGCAAGTGTTTATTTCGCTTACATCTCCTGGGTCATACAGTTGATCACTCGGGAGCCAATGGTAAGAACTCAGGGCAGGAACTCAGGGAAGTAACCTGGAGGCAGGAGCTGAAGCAAAGCCATGGAGGAATGCTGTCCACTGGCTTGCTCCTGGATTGCTCTCTGGCTCATGCCAGCCTGCCTTCTTATAACATGCACCTGCTCCACCCATGAAGACAATACACCCACAGATGTGGCCACAGGCCATCCCAATGGAGCAAATTCCCCAATTGAAGCTCACTCAACCCAAGTACATCAAGTCAACAGTAAAGCCATCCAGCACAATTGACCACTTTGTCAACTTGGACACACAAAACACATCACTCTTAAACCACAACCTTTCCAGTTTTATCCCAAAATCTGATGTTAACATGAATTACAACCTAAGACAGTACCACCTCAAAAAGCCTCACCGTCCTTAAAAGTCCAAACACTTAACAGTTTCACAGTCCATTAAAAGTATCTTAACTGTGGGCTGCTGTAAACTCCAAAACAAGTACTGTCTTATTTAAAAGGAAGAATCAGGCACACACAAACAAAACCTAAGTCCAGCAAGTAGCTCAAGGCTGGACACCTGGGATTCACTCACGAATTTCTTATGGGAATACTAAAGAGTATCAGCGCTCAACCATATACTGACACTTTGCCGTCAGTGGCAACTCTACATATAGACCACAGGAACGGCAGCTCAATTATAAAAATAACGCCTGATATGCGTGGTCGTTTCCCATGGACACGGCATCTCCAAAAAGATGGGGTCGCTACTGAAACTGAGGCCGGCAGCCCCCCCCCCAACCTTTCACCAATGGTACTTTATGAACCTCCTCATGTGCCACGCTCAGCTTCTCTCATGACCCCTGCAATCCTGGGTTCTTCACAGCAACCGAGGTGCACTTCCACCAATGGTCTTCCTGACTTTCCTCCACAGTGCCAAGCCTCGGGTGCTCTCTGTGAACCCTTCAAATATCAACACCTGAACCATATAGGAGACTCTTTACACATTACCAAGTCCGGCTTTTGGCTCGAGATGGAGGCTCAGGCCCTTTCTGGGTCACAGCTTCTGTGTTGCTGACCTTGAAGCTATTCTCCCCAGAATGGTTTCACCTCACTGATGCTGGTCTCTTGTTACAGCTGATTTTTCAGCCCCAGCTAACCCAGTCATGCAATGTGCCCCCTGTTACCCCAAAAGTTTGTCACTTCAGGGTCGCGGTCTTTCGTGTGACTTACAGCTGATCTCCACAGGCCCCAGTGGCCCAGAACCCATCTAGAGACACAGTCGGTGATCGCGGCGGCGCCGGGGAAAACTAGACAACTTCACAAGCCAGGCCTTCAACTTCTACAACTCAGCACTACTATTCCAAGATCCACAGCAACAAAACAATCTTTAGGCATTCAATGAGCGTCCAGCCAAAAGTTCCAAACGCCGCCACAATCCTTCCCCAAAACACCCAGTTCAGGTCTGTCACAGCAATTACCCCACTCACTGTTTACCCCTTTCTGTGTAGTTTGTCTTCCATTGCTGTGACAAAACACTCTGACCGACACCAACTTGGGGAGGAAAGGGTTTATTCAGCTTACATCTCCTGGGTCACAGTTGATCACTCAGGGAGCCCAAGGTAAGAACTCAGGGCAGGAACCTGGAGGCAGGAGCTGAAGCACAGGCCATGGAGGAATGCTGTCCACTGGCTTGCTCCTGGCTTGCTCTCTGGCTCATGCCCAGCCTGCCTTCTTATACTGTCACTGCTCAACAATCAAGACAATACACCACAGATGTGGCCACAGGCCAATCCAATGGAGCAAATTCCCCAATTGAGGCTCCCTCAACCCAGGTGTGTCAAGTTGACACTAAAGCTATACAGCACAGGGGAGGAATACAGTGATACATAGGGGGAAAGGTGAATAGTAGACCAAGAAGGGTTAAATGGGGCAGGGAATGGGAGGACAGGGCAGAGCAGGAATAAAGCCATATGGAAATGGACCACTATAGACGTTTCTTAAAGTATAAACATGCATGCCATAAAGAGACTAATATAATTTATCTTATGACAGGGGATATTGCCCTTTCTAGACATCATAAGCTAATAAAAAAAAAACAAAAAAAAACCAGACCTCAATTTCAGGAATAGACTCCTTTAGAAGCTCACTGGACATTGCCTCTGCTCTGGACTACTCATCAGAACTGGAATGTAAGATCCTATTACTGAAAACACTACATACACAAGCACTACATACACAAGGGAAATCAAGTTGTTGCTCATTCAGAGCCTCATCTCCTGGTTAGCCTTCATAGTGCTGGAAGGTACTATTCATGCTACCAAAAGGAAAAAATAATCATCAACCTTACCCAACTGTGTATCCTATGAACTACAATAACAACTGGTGCAATAATAGAGCAAATATTTTAGTAGTAACCAACAACTCTTTAATTGGATTTATGGTCCCTTCCTAGGATACAACTCATACCCAACATTGATAACATGTTTAGGAGCCTGAAGCTAAATAGGGCACAGGACACAGGGCAGAACCTAATTCTAGTTTTCCACTAAATAGTTATCATGTTAAGTTGACTCTTACTGACTTGTTGTTGTGCCCAATACATTAACAAATCTCACAACTCTCACTAGAGAAGCTTCATTACGCAGCAGATTGTGATTAACACTGAAATCCACAACTGCCCAATGTGCAGGCAACAAGAGGTTGAAGGATGCTCATCCCTGAGTAGGACAGTTATGTCAAACTTCTCTCTTCAGGGATTATTGTGGAAGAGGGGGTGGAAAGATTATAAGAGTATGAGGTAGTGGATAACCCCAGGAAACACAGTTTTCCAGAGAGCTGGTCAGTTACTCATATGAAATCACAGCAACAGTGATAGATTGTCCAAGTCTCATGCAAGCTCAAACCAGAAAAACCCCAGCATAGACATAAAGTGGGTGAAACTCCCATTCCACCTAAGGAAATTGTAGCAACATATAGCTTCTGGGCAGTGACAGTCTCTTTCAAATATGGGACTCTTTGTAGGTTAATCAGGCTCCAATTACTGGGGCCACACTGCAGGACATTTACAGATACAAATTAGATTCTATAGGATATATAGATATAGATATAGATATAGATATAGATGATATATATATATATATATCTATTATATAGATAATGGGCTACATTAAATTGGGCAGGGCAGGGGCACAATAAGGGGAGGTGGTGCAGATAAGGTAAGTGATTTTAAATAACATCAAATTATATTGCATGGAACATCCAAAAAAAATTATTTAAAAAAGTTTGTAGTGCCTATACATAAGTATCATTTTTTCCTTCTTTTTCCTTCTTAATTTAGTTTGCTCATCTTTAAAATACTCATTAAAGGAGATGCACAGATGTATTGAAAACTAATTTGCTTTCCATTTAACAGAAATAAAAAGGTAGGTAATTTATAGTTGCTTCCACATTAAGAAGCAGATAATCTATTATTATGTGTCACTGTATACTTTCAGGCACAAGGCTATACACTGATACAAGATACTGTAAAGTACACGTTCTTTATTTTTCTCCAGATACTGGGTCTTGTTCCGGCTAAGATTTGTCTCAATCATTAATTTCAGTTGCCATATAATTATATTTTAAAAGTGTTAAGGAAATTGTTAAAGCACATAACCTAACTGATGCAAAAACCAGAGACACAGGAAAAATCTTTTACAATCAACAAATGTCACATAACTTACATATAAGACTCATTGTCAGGACTTTTGGCATCAATGTTTCTTAATAACTTGACTGATTTGCATTTTTTGAATTTGTGTCATTATTCACATCAATGAATTACATTGATCTTTGAGTAAAAAAAAACACAAATTAGAATGTTTTGTTTTTAAAACTGCGTTTTTAGCCGGGCATGGTGGCGCCACACCTTTTTCATTCTAGCACTCGGGAGGCGAGGCAGGAGGATCCTTTGAGAGTCAAGGCCAAGGCTCGTCTCCAGAGTGAGTCCAGGACAGCTGGGGCCTACAGGGAGACCCTGTCTCACACAAAAAGACCACATAACTACATAAATAAAAATAAAAATTGCTGTTGTTTTATCTTAAAAATTCCAGATCCTATGAATAAATTAAGTAATGGATGAAAAGTTTTATATTTTCTACTAAAATAGCTACATGAGAAGCAGTTTTGGCCTTTTCTGATTAAGCACCATGTTGAGGAATAAAACAGATAACTCTAAGAGAAAACTGAAACAAATAAAAGTTGTTCTTAATATTAATAAGTCTGGAATAAGTTAATATCTTTTTTTTAATTTATTTTATTTTTATTTTTATTAATTTTATTTATTAAGGTATGTGTATAAGTGTACTGTCTGCATGCAAGTTTATGCACCCGTGTCGTGCAATGCCGCGGAGGTCAGAAGAGGGTCTTGGATTCCCCTGGAACTGGAGTTCTCCTGGAATTGGAGTTTCAGACGGTTCTCGGCCGCCATGTGGGTGCTGGGGATCGAACCCGGGTCCTCTGCAAGAGCAGTCGGTGCTCTCAACCACTAGGCCATCTCTCCAGCCCAAGTTAATATCTTTATATACTGTCTTCTCATGACTTAAAATGACAAGACCATAAAAAGTGCTGCCTTCAAGTTGGATTTTTATTTTCACATGCTTCTGTTATATTTTATGATATATCTTTCCAATCATAAGCTGATAATAAAATATTCTGCCTCATGACATTGAGTGTTTCAGCTTATCTTACTCCGGATATTGAACTTCAAATAGCCAGAGAACAATAAGATGTGAAGACTCTACGAATTCACTCTAAGAACCACATCTTCTAATAGGAAGTAGCAATGACAATATTATCTACAAAGAAAATGCTACCTTTTGTGGATGTCCTAGAGTCTACATTATACTGTATTCACAAATGTATGTATTGGCTTCTAAAATGAGATTGGAGCTCTTACAGAAAAATGAAAGAAATTATTGGCAATGATAACATTTTTAAAAATTTATTTCATTTTAAATTCTGTATATGTGTATTTCTGTTTGTGGGTATGGGCACATGATAGCAGGTGCCTGCAGAGGGAAGAAGAGAGTATCTGATCCCCTGGATCTGGAGTTAAGGCAGGTGTGATGTCATTACTCAGAACCAATGGTCCTCTAGAAGAACAAATCATGCTCTAACCACTGTGAAATATCTGCAGCCCGATAGCATTTAAAATCCCAATTCATGTGTGTAGACTGTGTGGATCAGGGTAGCTTACTTTTTCATAATTATCACTATAAACTGGGAATCTATTTTCTCGTCTAACATGGAAATCTGTTCAGTTGGTGATAGTATTACCTTTATTTTTATATTTAACAATAAAATCAAATTTCTGTGAGGTAAAAAAATAAAATAAAACCCCAATTCGTAATAGAAAGTGATCATACAGAGTCTGAAAATTATACCTCTACCCAGAGTCATGTGTGACATAATATGATTGCATTAACCTTAACTAATCACTCTTAGATACCTGTGCATTTATTTAGTAGATAATATATGATGATAATTTTAACTCTCTGAGGCTCTCTATTTTAGAGAGTTTCTACAAAATATATTTCCATGTCAAACTGTTAGGTTCTACATACTTCCTTGATGTAAGCAGAAAAATTGGGGGGGGGACTATAATACAAATCCATTAATATTATTAATGAATATTTGTAATTTATAACTTTTAACTAAATCTGAGTCTTAATAAAATAGAATGCTATGTCGTAGTCATTCTTTTGGCAGAAACACTTAAAAGCAGCTAGCAAGCACCCTACCCTCAACCTCTGCTGTTATCCTCACAGACCTGTGAAGCCTGGGCTCTCTTTGATCTCTTAGGAAAGAACTTTGATCTGCAATATAGCCTAAGGTTCCCTTGTCCCAATTGCCTGTCCCAGGCCCCAATTGTGTCCCAGGCCATGCAAGGGTTGGTATAAAAGCCTTGAGTTACAACATTAAACTTGAGTCTTCCTCCCAGATCTTCTCTCTGAGTCCCTTTCTTTCTTTTCTTTCTTTCCTTCAGTAACTTTCCATGGTTCCTTCCCCGCTTCTTGCCAGAAGCTCAGCTTAGGAACTGTTAGCCTTTGGGCAGGAGACAACTCCAAACCCTGCAGTCTTGTAGAACTGCCAGCCTGGTTCTAGGAGGGAAGAATATCATGTGGATTGTGGCCATGTGTGATTAAAGGACCAACAGACAATAGAAACAACTGACACATGATGTTTCAAGTTTGTTGCTCTTATAAAAACAAAAAAAAAACAACAGTAAAATTCTACTTTGGATTGTGGAGATATGTGGTTCAATGAAACATTGATCTTGTAAAATGTAATGGGCAACTTTTATTTCCAGCCCAATAACACCATTTATGGCTTCTCACACTATGTTACTCAAGGATCTTCAGAGAAAGAGAATCTATCTATCTATCTATCTATCTATCTATCTATCTATCTGTCTACTCTATGTTTATCTAGCTATCATCTATCTCTGGGATCTAGTTATCATCTATCACCAATGGATATCTATTTATTATCTGTCTATGGATATATATCTTTTTGTCTGTCTAGCTCTGTATGGATATGAGAATTGTCTCACAGTTAAGGATGCTGGACTGACTCCCATGATGCTCTATCTCACATTATCTGCAAATTGGACACCAAAGGAAGTCTGGGTTATAACTCATTCTGAGTCAGACTAGACCGGGGAGCTGAGCACTGGGAGTGCACTGGTGGGAGACTCAGAACCCAAAAGCTTAAGACCTAGGATGTCTGAAAATAGAAGACACCGGACGTTCCAGCTCATTTGCTCTTCTCTCTTTTTTGTTCTATTTGAGTGCTCCCTGGATTGGATGGAGTCTACTTTTTAAAATGCATATCTCTTCCAGGAACTTCACTTAGTCACAAGCAAACTTAAATAGAAAATTAAGTGCCACTATCATCACTTCTGTAATCTTCACCAAATTCTTATCTCAAATATGTTTTTCATTTTGATTCTAAGTATCATAGACTACCCCTTCCCAAATATTTAGGCCAAACATCTAGATACCAAACTACGTACACCTCTTTCTCCACATTCTCCTCAACAGCCTTGTATTAACTAAGTCTCTTCTCTATTTATCTGACTTATTGTGAAATGATTCCTCCCCATTTTTAAACACACATATTCTCCCATGTCCTTTTTTTAAGCACAAATATTCACCAACTCTTGTTTTCCAACTCACATGTCCTATCCACTCTATATGAAACGCACAATGATTTTATTTGTCCTGAACTGCTAAACCAATAGTATAATGATCCAGGAGAAAGTTTTTCAGTCTCCTTTATACACAAAAGCACACATTTGGTAGTACATAATAGAAGATGGACAAACCAAATGTTTTTAGCACTTTTTACTTTACATTAAAAATACAGTGAATTGTTCTTCCTGCACCAGTCATCCAATACTTCTACCTTCTTTTTGGGTTAAATGAAAAAGCCATATGGCCCTGATTTTAGTAACAATTTTGTGGCTTCAGCTGGGTCTTTGACACTGAAATCTAATTACAGAGATAGTTAATCATTTTGTTTCTGGTAATTGTTTAAATTACAGTTGGATGATGAATTTCAGCTGGAGTCACAAATGCTTCCTCATAATCATTATCCCATCAGGGGGTGCAACAACCAACACCACAACAAAAGACCCAGGAGGAACAAATGAAATCTAATCACAGTTAACATTATTCAGGGAACCTTCTGATGCAAGTATGGACCACCAGATTGATGTACCCAGCTCTCATACAATATGAGGGAGACCAAAAAAGAGAAAAAGCACCAACTAAAATGAATGGCCTTGTGAATCGTTATCCATTAGACTACAATGCTGCCTGCTAAAACAAGGTTAAATTAGAAAAGATAATTTTAAGACTCTGATGGTATCTGCAAGTACAAGACCATTCTATCACAATTGCTATGACCATGAAATAGCCAGTTCCCTCTCAAGATAAAATGACTAATGGGTTTTCTTTATCAATGACAGCCTTGACTTCCAGTGCTTACTCGCATCTAACAGATATTAATCATTAGGAGATCCAGTCACTGAACTGTTGCTAGGTTTTGACAGCACTATGTCTTGGAGCTTCTCCTCAAATTGCATCATATTTCCTAATTCCTTTTCACACAGATACTCCTTCATGCACATTTGCCCTATCTGGAGAAAATTACTATGGTCCACTCAGCTTGAACATAGTCAGTACTTTCATGGAATTCTTTGCACACTATATTTCAGAATACTTCATTCCTTTCCTTTTCTTCTAAATCCAGTGTTTAAATACTTAAAACATTCATATACTGTAGACTTTAAATACTTAAAACATTTATATACTGTAGCCATTCATATACTGTAGCCAGCTGGCCAGCAACCCAGGTCTTAGCCCTGGAAGGGAGGGGGGAAGGAGAGGTAGTAAAACCCCAAGGAAAGGAATAAAGAACAAGGAAAGGACAGACTTAAGGACAAGGCTGGGAGGAGTTCCACAGACGAATAACTCAACTTTATTTTTACAACCTGGACATTGTGAGGTGTGACTGGGGGTTGGGGCATAAGGAATTGATACCATATACTCCAGATCACTACAGGAATGTGTCAATGTTTTGCCCAAAGCATCAAAAACAGTGGCGCCAGGCAGGTTTCAAAAGTGAGCAGGTAATCAGCAGGACTCTGGCCTGAGGGATGGGGGTTGCCAGCTGACTTCCCAAGTGCTTCTACCAAACAGGAATCACCACAATATACTTTAAATTTTCACATTTTGATTATAATCATCTCCTTACTCTATGTTCACTTATTTTTCTCAGTTATTCTATAGTATGATCTCTAAAAATGTTTCACTACACCAAAATGTAGTGATAACTATGGTAATGTTATGTATCTACTTAACCCAAAAAGAAGTATCCAGTACCTGGTTAAACTTTACTTCTGGGTGTATCTGTAAGAGTGTTTTTGAAAGAGACTGGTATTCACATCAACAGACAGAAAGATCTCTTCTACCAAAGCAAGGAAATACCAGCCAATCCATTCAGATCCCCAACAGAACAAAACCTAGAGGAAAGGCAAGCTTCCTCTGCCCACTGTCTCTCTTCCTCTCTCTTTCTTTTCTCTATCTCTCTTACTACAGTGCATTTCCATGCAAATTCCTACTTAAAGCAAATTAATAAATTCCTACTGCCATCTTGTTCTAATTAGAAAAAATTAAGATCTCTACAATACCTGACTGTCCAGCCTATTCCTATTCTCTCTTCTCCAATTAATGTTCTCTGGATTCTTTTGGCTTCTTTATGGTATTGTTTACTTTTACAATATTTCTAACCTTCCCTTCTCCACATACACTACCTAAAGATTTCTGACATTTACAAAGCCTTTAGGAAGTCTTTCCTGAGTATATTTTGATGTATTATAAGACTTGCCCATTGGCAATACATTCTCTTACAGGATTCTTCTCTAAATTCTTTTTTAAAATTTATTTATTTATATATTATTTTATCAAATCTAGACCCGTGTTCCCCACCTTATCCCCCCACCCCACCAGAGCTCATGCATTCTGCCAAACATGCTTTTCATCTCTTTCTCAGTCTTTCTCAATATTCTCCACGTGGAAGTTGACTGTTTTGAGCAGACGTTCACTGTTTCAGTCAGTTCTTTGATGCAGTCCTTTCTGTTGTTGTTGTTGTTGTTGTTGTTTCCAATATGCATCACTCTCAACTACTTGGACAAAAGCTCAAGGGACCTTGCACAAGAAATACTTACAACTAGGTAATTGACACTAGCATCCACAGATGAGGGATACCATTCATTGTTTGTTTTTCTGGGACTGTGTTACTTCACTCAGCATGATGTCTTCCAGCTCCAGCCATTTTCCTGCAAAGTTCATGATGTCATCTTTCTTTACTGCTGAATAGAACTCCATTGTGTAGATGTACCACATTTTCTCTATCCACTCATCAGTTGGGGCATTTGGGTTGGTTCCATCTCCTTGCTATTGTGAAGAGAGCTGAAATAAACATGGTCATGCATGTATCTCTGCAGTGGGGTGAGTCTTGAGGGTACATGCCTAGGAGTGGTATGGCTGGGTCAGGTGGCAAGTTCATTCCAAGTCTTCCAAGCCTTCTCCACACTGCTTTCCATAGTGGCTATATGAGTTTACATTCCCACCAGAAGTGGATTAGTGTTCCCCTTTGCCCACAACCTCTCCAGCACTTGCTATCATTTGTTTTCTTGATCCTAGCCAGTCTTATTGGAGTAAGATGATATCTTAAAGTGGTTTTGATTTGCATTTCCTTAATGATTAGTGATGTTGAACACTTCTTAAAGTGTCTCTCAGCCATCCCTAATTCCTCACTTGTGAATTCTCTGTTCAGCTCTTTGCTCCATCTATTGAGTGGGTCATTTGTTTTCTTTCTTCTTTGTTTTTTGAGTAGTTTATATATTCTGGAAATCAATGCTTTGTCAGATGTTTCTGTGGTGATGGTTTCCTCCCACTCTGTGGGATTTCTCTTCAATTCCTTTATTGTTTCTTTTGATGTACAGAAGCTTTTGAGTTTAATGAGGTCCCATTTTCAATTGTCGACCTTAATTCTTGCACAGCTGCTATCTGATTTAGGAAGTCTATGTCTTGTAGTCTGCTGCCAACTTTTTCTTCTATCGCCTTCAGAGTTTGGGGTTTCACTTTCAGGTCTTTGGTCCATCTGGAGTTGACTTTTGTACAGGGCAAGAGGTAGGGGTTTAATTTCATTCTTCTACAAGTGGTGATCCAGTTTTGCCAACACCACTTGCTGAAGACGCTGTCTTTTCTCCATTGTGTCTCCTTGGCCCCCTTGTCAAATATGAGATGACTGAAATTATATGTGCTCAGGTTTGGATCTTCGGTTTTGTTCCATTGGTCTATTTTTGTGCCAGTACCAGGCTGTTTTTGTGACTATAGCCCTGTAGTATAGTTTGAAGTCTGGTATAGTGATCCCCCCTGTGTAGCTCTTTTCACTCAGGGTTGTTTTGGCTATTCGGGGTCTTTTGTTTTTCCAGATGAATTTAAAGACTTTTTTTTCCAAGCCTGTGAAGAAACTCTTGGGGATTTTGATTGGGATTGCATTAAATCTGTACACTAGTTTGGGTAGGATGGACATTTTTACTATATTTATTTTCCCAATCCATGAGCATGGGAGGTTTTTCCATCTTCTGATGTCTTCTTCAATTTCTTTAAGTGTTTTTGTTGTAGAGTTCTTTGGTGTCTTTGGTTAGGTTTGTTCCTAGGTATTTTATTGTTTTTGAGGCTATTCTGAGTGGGAAGTTCTCCTTGAGTTCTTTCCTCAGTTGCTTGTTGTTGTTGTAAAGAAAGGCCATTGATGGTTTTAGGTTAATTTTATATCCTGCCACTTTGCTGAAGCTGTTAATCATTTCTAGGAGTTTTCTGGTGGAATTTTTAGCATCCCTTAAGTAAATAATCATATCTTCAGCAAATAGGGATAGCTTGACTTCCTCTTTTCCAAGTAGTACTCCTTTAATTTCCTTTTCTTGTCTTATTGCTCTAGCAAGTGTTTCAAGCACTATATTGAAGAGGAGTGGTGACAGGAGGCAGCCTTGCCAAGTTCCTACCTTTAAAGGGAATGTTTCTATTGTTTCCCCATTTAGGATGATATTGGCTGTTGGTTTCCTATATATGGCTTTGATTACATTGAGGAATGATCCCTTCAATCCCAATTCCCTCTAGGCCTTTAAACATGAAGGGATGCTAGATTTTGTTAAAGGCCTTTTCAGCACCAATTGAAATGATGGTGTGGTTTTTGTCTTTCATTCCATTTATGTGTTTGACAATGTTTATTTATTTTCATATGTTGAGCCATCCCTGCATCTCTGGTATGATTCCAACTTGGTCATGATGGATGATCTTCTTGATGTGGGTCTGTATGTGCTTTGCCAGTATCCTGTTTAAAATTTTGGCATCTGTGTTCATTAGGGAGATGGGTCTATAATTCTCCTTTTTAGTTGGATCTTTGTCTGATTTTGGTAATAGAGTGATGCTGGCTTCATAGAAGGTATTTGGGAGAATTCCCTCTGTTTGTATCCTTCTAAACAATTTCAGTAATAATGGTTGTAGGTCTTTTTGAAATGTTTTATAGAATTCTGCTGTGAAACCATCTGGGCCTGGATTTTTTTTTAATTGGGAGGCTTCTTATTACATCTTCAATTTCTTCATATATTATGGGTCTGTTTAAGCTGTCGATCTGTTCTTGGTTGAGCTTTGGTGAGTCCCAGGATTTCAGATATTCATCCATTACTTCTAGGTTTTCAAACTTGGTAGAGTCTTCTCTAAATTCTTAACCCTCACAGTTTTATCACCTAAACATTTACATAAAAGAAGTTTTAATGCACATTTCAGCACATATATTTTGTGTAATGCTAAAATTATTGACTAATAGGACTTTGAGAATGAGGTAAATGTCTGACATTACTTACATTTGGTGTGAAATTACATGTCATCACATAAAGTTTCTATTAACATCATAATGATGGAAATACTCATTTCAGAGAGGTGTTCAAATATTTAGAATGCTATTTTCCATGTAGCATACTATAATAACAATTTGTAATATATGTAAATACATAGGAAGACATAAAAATATATTAAATTTACCAATATTTATTATAAACATTTAGATTTATTTCTTATTTTACACAATTTTGTATATTAGATTAATAATTTCTAAATTATTTTTTCAAATTCTGTAATATTTTCTCTTTTTTGTTTTTGTTTTGAGATAGGGTCTCCCTTTAGTCCCAGCTGGCCTGGAACTCGCTATGTAGACCAGGCTGGCCTTGACCTCACAGAGATCCACCTGCCTCTGCCTCCCAAGTGCTGGGATTAAAGGCATGTGCCACCACACCCAGCCTAAAATTTTGTAATATTTTCAATGATTCTATTTGATCCTTATACATATGGTTCTAAAGGTTTCTTCACTTTCATAAGCAGGCAGATGTTTGTGAATTCAAGGCCAGCCTGGTCTACAGAGGGAGTTCCAGGCTAGCTGGGGCTTCAGGGACACCCTGTCTTGAAAAGACCAAAAAAAAAAAAAATTCAGAATTATGAGACTTAATGAGAACAATATTTATTAATAACAATGCATTAGGATTCAAATTGAGAAGCTTTAAATATATGTCTTAACTCAGTTAAACATTATAGCTATTCTTCAATAATATGTTCATGTCCATGGAAGTAATGTATTTTATAAAAGTAAATATATAAAAATAATATACAAAGTAGAAATGTTTGTATTTTTACATCTGCAATTTTTTTAATTCATAAATGACAGCTAGATTTTCTGTTTTCGATTCAAAATTTTGTAATAAATATTTTTATTTAAACCATTTCAAGTAATCTTGAATTACACAGATAGGGAGTGAGAGAAAAATTATTATCTAGTCTTTTCATGTCACCTGGATAAACTAATATGAAACCAATTCCAAAGTTCAGCAAGTGGGGACTTCTTGAAAGGTATTCACAATGGATGAGGCAGTATCAGTGTTACACTGAAATTCATCCATCTGACTTATAATTTGAATAGAATTCATTTGTGATTTTATAGCATAATTAATTGATTACTTGGGAAACATGGATTCACTGAATTAGAAAGACCTTCTAATTATTAGCTTATTTTATTGTGCAATTGCAAAAATGCACTATTAATATTACTACTATTTTAATTATGAAACTCCAAGTGTTGGGAAGCTGTCAAGACTTAATAGAGCATACATTTTCTAAAGTTGTCAATTTTCATTATACTGCTAGCAAAAGTTTCATTTTTAAATTAAAATAACTATAGTTTGCTGAGATAAATGGTGTTTTGTAGGAAAAAAAATATCTAGTTCAACCAGTGACTGAAGCAAATGTTTCCTTCCTGGAGATTATACATTTATTTTTATTTTATTTTTTCCCTTTTTAGACATCCTCCTATCTGCATCCCCTTCATAGCTTTCCCACAGGACTTCAGGCATTTGGCCATATATGTTCAGGCCTATTGAGTAAAATTTGTGTCCCTAGATGTCCTTTGGTATGACTTTGTCCACTAAGGCCTGTTCAGCCTGTCTAGCATTACTCCCTTAAATAAGAACAACTCTACCTCACCCATCAGTGATCAAGTGCCAATAGTTTATTCAGCTAAGGTTGAGAACCGCAGCCCATTTCCCCCACTCTATGCTAGTTTTTGTCTAAGTTTGTATGGGACTTGTATATGCTGTTACCTTGGCTGTAAGTTCATATAAACAAGTTCACAGAAACCTGGAAGACCCTGTTTCCTTGTGCTCATCCACTACCCCTGGCTCTTACAATCTTTTTGCCCCATCTTCCAAAATGGTCCCTGAGCCCTGGGTGTGTGAGTTTTAATGAGTCCTATGCAGGGCCATACATTCTGCAGTCTCTTATTCTCTACCACTTAAATATGAGCAAATTTGTGGCATTAAGAGCAACTGAACTTTAAAAATTATTGAAACATGGTGCTGATGCAAGGCAAATGAATGGAAAATACAGGTGTTTTAGAAGCTAAGGACATGGGGAGGAGCTTGTTTAAAGTGTTACACAATGCAGTGTAAACTAAATAAGGAATGAAACAAGGCAATAGAAGACCACTGAACACAATGAGGTTCATAGGCTTAGCTAGACTAAATGATCTAATTTCAAGGTTTATTAACTTTTATAAATTCAATAAATAACTACATTAAAGGAATAGAGAAATAAATTAACATAGGAGCATATTCTATAGAAAATGTGGGAGTTAATAAATACTGTGGACGAGCTGCTCAGTGAAGAGTCAATTATATGACCGCTGTACTTTTCCACAGTGAAACCTGTATGGAATTAGAAGTAATGACTATTAGTTCAGTTATAGAACTATTTACTAATAGAAGATACAAGCATAGACAACAGAGAGCATGCAGTTGATACCCACCAAAGGCAATAAGGAATATGAAACCCCTAAAATGAAAATAAGTCTTCTTTATGAAATAGAGAATATGAAGAATTTGAACCCTTTGTAAGAAATAGGATGCTGGTTTTAGAGTTGAGAAATTATTATGCATATTGTTAGTGAAGAAGATCTATATGACATTTTTCTCAGAATATTCTCTTCTCTAAGAAGATTCAGGGTTGTTACCAGAATAAGGATGAGAATGTTTTACTCAAGAACTAATTTATGATCTTTAATTTATAGAAAAGACAGGGAATTAAATGTCACCCACTGCCTGAAGACAAGGGGAATATATGGAGAAGAAAACATGTAAAAAAGCCCTATAGAAACTCACTATCTTATAAATCTATTACAAACATTATTTGAAAAGCCCCCTCTATGAGTGGATAACAGTGTTCCCAGAAGCCAAAGAATACTAAACAAAAACAAAATTTACAGTATGAAGGATGGGATACTTCCCTAGGATTTGTTGATTGGGAAGTCCCCAGAAGCCACACAAACTTACAGGCCATTACTGATGTCTTATGTTGCCCACCAGAACTAGATCATATGACCATATTAATGAATACATAACAAACTTTGATTGTAGGACTTTGAAAACTCAAGGTGGATATAAGCTGTTTTCTCCCTCCTGTATTCATAATACTAGAATGTGCTAAGCAAGCTGCAGATCGAGAAAAGCCATCAAAGGTTTTACTCATCTATAGACCTCATGAGTTACAATATTGTCCTGATTGTTAAGATATATGCCCACTGGGTCAATAGTGGTATGATTGCTATGGGGTAGCCAACCATTTTCTACTTGGATTTGAGGCCTGTTGTACAGGAAGGAATGCATACCTAGTTCTGTAACCCTGGCAAAGAAGTCCTGGCTGGGGAGGTCATAGACCTCAGGGAAGAGCCTACTGCTATTGCTTTGCTAAATGTGCATGGTTCTGAACTGTATTCTTGATATCTGTGTTGATATCTATAGATTAGTACTGCTCTCGATCCATCAGAGAAGCTTCTTTTTGTAGCAGCTGCAATTAAAGGACTCTCAGCTGGTCAAAATATAGGAAAGAAGAGCTTGTGGAGTGCTTGGCTTTAAATAGGATGTCTATCAGGTTTGTTTGTTTTTTCATTTTTTAGCTATAAGTGATAATCCATGAGTACAAGCATCCTTCAGATGCAGGACAGTTATGGCAGAATGCATGATCTGGGATGGGGTAGGGGTGGGGGGGAAGGGAAAGGGAAATATGCCTGATCTGAATTGGAAAATGATGTATGAAATGCACAAAGCATCAGTAAAAAAAATGTTAAAAATAAATAAATAAATAAATAAATAAATAAAATAGGACGTCTATGTCCCATTCTCAAGAGGAAACAAAAGGACATAAAACCAGAAGTTAGAGAAGAATGCTGCAAAACAGTAACTTCTGGATTTGACAAGGCCATGGCAGCCATGAACCAGTGCAGCTGTAAATTGCCTAAATCAGGCCTTCACAAGATATCATCATGAAAGTTTAGGGACTCACAAGGCCCCACCCCTCACTGAGGGAATATGAGTAGTTTATGAAAGGTGGGAAAAAAATAATATATTCTTCAATGGTGTCACCACTGATAATTTGCCCATATTTCTGTAAATAACAGACCATTAATATTCAGACAAGCAACCATAATTAAACTCAGTGATTCACATTAAAAAAATTACTTCAACGTAGAGAAGCCTTTGTTATGTGAAGAAGGGTCATAGTGGAAGAAATGATAATGGGTAAGTGGAGTGAATATTCAACTACATATGTATAGCTCATTTGGTTTATCTCCTTGTTGAGTAGCAAACTACTTTTCTGGTATACAGCAAAAGACTGCAATCACAGATGTCCCTACTGCAGCCGAAGTCTCTTTAAATATACATTTTATAACTAGGAAGTTCACTTTACCCTGTTTCCCTTCTTACTATGTGTTTTGACACTTAGATTTTAAAGTAAAATTAGTTTTTCCTTATAGTTACTGGAAGTATCCTTTTCTTGGCCATCTTCCAAGATGGCTTATATGTGCTTTTAAAACTTTGTATTAAACTTCAAATACTTAAAACCTATAAATCTTTCCTTACACTTACTTATAAATCTGTATCACAGAAATAATTTTTGTTTAAAAATAACAATATGTATTTTTATATTTTAATTATTTCCTTGTATGTGATGATGATTCATAGAATTTACTGCTTGTAATTTTCAGAATTTCGAAGTCAGTGTGTGTTTGGATTGGTTGATCTAATTGTAAAATTATTATATGTTTTAGCATAGCATGGATAAAATCTTTGATCATTTCCCACTATGAATTTCTATCCATATATTCCAATTCTATGTATACTAATTAACTATGAGATCATAATGAAATATATGTAAATATAGACATGCATATGCATCTGTGAGAAGAAGACAATATGGAATTTTCATTTTCATTAATTGCAGCCTGAAGTTATTTCTCAGGAACATCTACTAAAACTAAGTTACATGATAGACTTATAAGTAGACTTGAATTAATTTCCAGGTGTACTATCTTTTTATTTTAAACCCATACAGTCATTATGCAAAGAATGAAAAAGGGACTATTCACTAGCAAAAGGATTTCTCTAATCATAACATGTTTCAACATGGATTATATGTTATAATGCAGTCTGCAAGAATATGTCAGTATTTGATTTGTGTGTGCTATCATAGTACTTTAATAATAAGGTTATAAACAAAATTCATAAAGTCAACATTTATTATCATCTTCTCCATTTACTGCATTGTTCTTAAGCCTGGTCTATTACATGACACGTGACTCCTGGAGTGATGATATTTGGTATGAAATCAGTATGTTTTCTGAGCAGTCACAGACAATTAAACTTTCTCAGAATACATTGTTTTTACTGTTGTTATAAAAGATCAAAATTAAATTCCCTGTGGGGACTTTATCTGATATATTAAGATATACAGAAGTAATTTTCAGAGAAGAGCTCAATTTCATTTTGATTATGAGGGATGTTTAGAGACAAAAGAAGAATTTCAAATGAGGCTTTGGAAATTTCATTAAATTTTAATTTTACCTATTGCAATATTTGAAATGACCTATAGTAATGATATGGAAAATGAAAATACATATTCAATTTAAATATCCACATGATTTATTATTGTATGTATATTACTGGGTTGAATGGACTTTCTAACTGCCAATGATGTTGTTGCAAAATAGAGAAGGGTATACTTATTTTTTGGTGTTGGTTGTGTATCAATATTTATGAACTTATGAATCAATCTGAATTTATATGACATGGACATTTATTTAGTACCTCTCCTGGCTTCCAGCCTATTCATGGTAGCACACACCTTCTGAGATGACAGGGATATATTTTGGGTCTCCCAAACTCAGAATATCCAGAAGTGAAGTGTTTGTTCAACGTTTGGCATTTAAGTAACAGAAACTCCAATTTTTTCCCATAAAAGCTACATGAGGCTTTTAAATAAAAGACTGTATGTATCTTGGATAGGTGAATTTCCTTAATTTAGTGTAAAATCATAAAGCAACGTCTTAATTTTTATGTTTCTTCTAATTTCTGTATAACAAGTCTTGGCACTTTCCAAACAAAATGCTTTAAATTTGAGTGATAATGATTTTATCTTAAATTTAGTTTTGCATTTTTCATGAAAAATGTGTTAGTGTTAGAAATTGTCAACAACTATAAACAGTCAATTCACTCACTTGCACTTTTCAGCAGGACTGGAAGAACTCCAATCACCTTTGAAAACGAACATGGGCTTCCAGTTTTTTAGAACACAGTGGAGAACATGAGACAAATCTCAAAACCAGCTGGGATTTTGATACTACTGCTTCCCCTCCCCTACCCTGTTTGCTCTTTTTCTGGTTTCTGTGAGAGGAATTATTCAGAGAGCACATCAATCATATAGACACAAGTAAGGCATGTGGCAGGAAAACTGGATTCCAATAGAAGGATGCTAATTATTCACTTTAAAAAGAATATGGTGTGTTGGTTTTCCTTTCAGTTGAGATGAGGAAGGGATCACCAGGAGCTGGGAAAAGAGAGAGTAATGGGGGGATAGAAGAATACAAAAATTAAATCCCTACCTTTCACTCTGTACAAAAATCAACTCCAAATGGATCAAAGATGTCAATGTGAAACCCAAAACTTTTAAAATGATAGAAGAAAATGTTGGCAGTAACCTACAAGACATAGGCACAGGAAAAGCTTTCTAAATCAGACAACAGCTGTGCAGGAAATAAGGTCAACAATTGACAAGTGGGACCTTATTAAAGTCAAAAGCTTCTGTACATCAAAAGAAACAACCAAAGAACTGAAGAGAAAACCCATAGAGTGGGAGGAAAGAACTGAAGAGAAAACCCACAGAGTGGGAGGAAACCTTCACCAATAGTACATCTGACAGAGCATTAACATCCAGAATATATAATCTACTCAAAAAAAAAAGGAGCAAGAAAACAAATGACTCACTCAAAAGATGGAGTAAAGAGCTGAACAGAGACTTCACAAATGAAGAAAGAAAGATGGCTGAGAAACATCTTTAAAAGTGTTCAACATCACCAATAATTAAGGAAATCCTTGCTGGTGGTTTTGCTTCGGAAATAAACCCTAGGATTTCATCATCTACTTTTGGAACTGATAATATCCGTGTTGCCTTTCTGGAAGAAACTGGATATTTGCATGCCAATGAAGGCAGATGCCTATCAATTTGCTGCCACTCCCCTTGAATTACTTTTAAAATAGATTCATGCAAAGGAAAAGCTGGTTCTGAGGAGTCTATTATGCCATGCTGTGGTTGCTTAGGCATTTCTATTCCCAAGGTATTAAGAGAATGAGAGATAACTATTTTGGCAGAAGAAGATCTGAACAAATCTGAATCCTTTTCCTCTACTGGCTTCTCACTGAGTCTCTGGATTTTCGAACATGTCTTCTTCTGCCAAGGATTCAGGCAGCCTCCTCTGAGTCTTGTGATAAATACTTGGACATAGCTTTCTGTAGGTCTTATGAAGCTGCAGCATCAGGGTTGCAGATGCCTTTGTAGCTAATGCTATGCAGGCTGACATTAGTCAGGCTGCACAAATTCTTAGCTCAGATCCTGGTCATGCACATCAGGTGATTGAAATCTGAGCAAAACCTATGATTCAGCTTCATACCTTTGTATGCATTTAATGAACTGAAGATATCTCCCTATACCATTGGATATTCCACTGTTGGTTGGCATTATCCAACTTCTACGAGTAATCTGACCTTTGCCCCCTTTAAAGGTGGAACATTATTTGGAGGGGAAGTGCACAAAGTTATTAAAAAAAGCTTGGAAGTAAACACGTGGAGTTAAGAACAATGCTTACTTTATTTGAGAACTGAAGAACTTTTGTAGGAATTCCAGGTACTTTTATGCCAGAACATTTTTTAAGGCCGTTTTATTCTTCAGATAAGACTAATTTCCAGATATTAAGCTTCTACTAGTCATATTACAAGATAAAAGGAATTCCCTACATGTAATTGTAGTTCTTTTCATGCTTTTGCACAAATAGTAAGCCTGGTACAATTTAGTCTTATTAGGTCACGTATTTGTCTCATAGACACAAGTTTTTCAGTTTCCTATTTAACTTGCACTTTTTTTTTTTCTTTTGGTCTTTTTGAGACAGGGTCTCCCTGTATTCCCAGCTGTCCTTGAACTCACTCTGTAGACCAGGCTGGCCTTGAACTCGTAAAGATCCACCTGTCTCTGCCTCCCAAGTGCTAAGATTAAAGGCGTGCACCACCACACCCAGCTTAACTTGCACTTTTACAAATCTTCAAAATTTACTAACATTCCAGCAACTACAACATGAGTAGAACCTTTACTCTTTTTAGTAGTATTATGTACATACTTTATTCCTAGGTTAGAATCAAACAATTTTACTCACTTGAAACATTAACCTTAATTCTTTTTTTTTTCCTGCTCAAACATTTTTATTTTGAAAAGTCTAGTGTGCATCGAAAGGTCTTCAAAGTTCACAACAATGGAATATTTGCACACCTCTTGCATTTTCAGAGTCTGCTCTGCTTTCTGCTGTTAATTTTCATTACACAAATCTGTCTTTTGCTGAAAGCTTTTGTTGTCCATTCGTTACATTGCAAGTCACCCTAAGGTACCCTTTGTATCTTAATTCTTTTTGGTCCTCTTGGCAACATATCTGCACTTTCTATAACTTCTCCATTTTCTTCTTATTTCTATTATTATGTCTGCAATAGCCTTCATAATAATTCACTATAACTCCTAAGTGCCAGTACACAAAATTACTGATCCACAGACAAGAGTACACAAGAAGTTAAGGGAAGGGACTACAGCTTGACAGAGAAGCAAGTGCTTAGCATATACATGGCCCTGGGTTCAGTTCACCAACACCAAAAGAAGTTAATGAAGGAATTAAATCTAGAGGTGCTTTTTAAGCTAATGATAGAATTTGTATATATACATATATATGCACATACACATAGACACACATGTATATATATTTAGTAACTTGAATAAAAAGACATTGTACAGTTTCACATTCTGATGGAAGTAGCCAGTAATTCATGGGTCATGCCAGTTTGGGATCACACATTAAGGAACATTGCTGTGGATGGTGGATTTTCTGATATGCTTCATGTTTACTTAGTATTGAACAAGACACTAGAAAGATGGGGCTTTTTTAACCTTTTAACTGTATTTCAATATAAATTGTATTTCATGGCTGGTTTAACAGTCTGGATGCTAAAAACAAAATTTAATTATTTTCTTTTTTAAAATTTAATTATTTTCTAAAAGCCTTAAAATTTTTACTATATCCTGTCTGTTTAAAGAAGTGTAGTATCCCGTTTTCATTTGTATGATTGTAAGGTAAGTTAGCTTGATCGTAGAGGCATTATTGAAAATAGTAATCTTAAGCATAGTAGAATATGGTTCCTTGGGGACAGGTCTACTATTACCATGTTCTTAGACTACACATTCCATCTTTGCAGCTTTATTTGTTATTTGTCTTCTGAAATGTACATGTATACATGTATCTATTTAGTACTATGTGATTTTTATTATTTTTTATTGATGTTTTGTGTATTTCATACATCATTTTTCAATTCAGTTCAGACATATTCCCCTTTCCCTTCCCCCACCCCAACCCACCCCATCCCAGATCATGCATTCTGCCATAACTGTCCTGCATCTTTCTCTCAGTCTTTTTTTATGTTAAGGAATTCACATTTTCCTCCATTAATTTTATATTACTCTAAAATATGGATATATACTCTCCACCTATATACAGTAATTACAGAGTCTGAAAATAATTGGTGGGTAGATTCTAGAGCCCGTTGAGAGATTCACATTATAACAACATATTTTCTTTCAGATAAA
Organism: Rhizomys pruinosus; assembly: GCA_009823505.1. Lineage (NCBI taxonomy): Eukaryota > Metazoa > Chordata > Mammalia > Rodentia > Spalacidae > Rhizomys > Rhizomys pruinosus. The sequence continues at coordinate 456,306 of VZQC01010591.1, read as the reverse complement.
CAGAAATATAAACATAATGTCATTCAGCTAGACTTTCATCTGGGGTTTTGGTGTTAGCATCCACAAATGAGGGAAACCATTCTCCATTTGTCTTTCTGGGACTGTGTTACTTCACTCAGCATAATGGCTTCGAGCTCCATCCATTTACCTGCAAAGTTCATGCCATCTTTCTTTACTGTTGAATAGTACTCCATTGTGTAATGTACCACATTTTTGTCATCCACTCATCTGTTGAGGGGCATTTGGGTTGGTTCCAGCTCTTCACTATTGTAAAGAGAGCTGCAATAAACATGGATGTGCATGTATCTTTGCGGTAGGATGAGTCTTTGGGGTATATACTCAGGAGTGGTATGACTGGGTCAAGTGGTAGGTTCATTATGAGTCTTTAAAAAGTTCTCCGGGGGGCTGGAGAGATGGCCTAGCGGTTAAGAGTGCCGACCGCTCTTACAGAGTACCCGTGTTCGATCCCCAGCACCCACATGGCGGCTGAGAACCGTCTGAAACTCCAATTCCAGGAGAACTCCAGTTCCAGGGGAATCCGACGCCCTCTTCTGACCTCCGTGGCATTGCACGACACGGGTGCACAGATTTGCATGCAGACAGTACATTCATACACATACAGAAATAAATAAAANGTTAAGAGCGCCAACCGCTCTTACAGAGGACCCCGGTTCGATCCCCAGCAGCCACATGGTGGCAGAGAACCGTCTGAAGCTCCAATTCCAGGAGAACTCCAGTTCCAGGGGAATCCGACGCCGTCTTCTGACCTCCGCAGCATTGCACAACACGGGTGCACAGACCTGCATGCAGACAGTACATTGATACACATACATAAATAAATAAAATTAAAATAAAGTTCTCCACAATGCTTTATATAGTGGTTGTACAAATTTATATTCCCACCAGTAGTGGACGAATGTTCCCCTTTCCTCACAACCCCTCCAGCATCTGTTGTCTTTTGTTTTCTTGATCTTAGCTAGCCGTACTGTAGTGAGATGATATCTGAGAGTGGTTTTAAGTTGCATTTCCTTAATTATTAATGATGTTGAACACTTTTTAAGATGTTTCTGAGCCATCTTTAATTCCTCACTGGTGAAGCCTCTGTTCAGCTTTTTACTCCATCTTTTGAGTAGGTCATTTGTCTTCTTACTTGTTTTTTGAATAGTTTACATATTCTTGAGGTTAATGCTCTATCAGATGTGTCACTGGTAAAAAATAAGATACCTGGGAACAAACCTAACCAAAGATACAAAAGACCTCTACAGCAAAAATTTTAAATCCCTGAAGGAGATTGAAAATGACATCAAAAGATAGAAAGACCTCCCATGCTCATGGATTGGGAAAGTTAATATAGTAAAAATGTCCATTTTACCCAAACTGATGTACAGATTCAACGCAATCCCAATCAAAATCCCTATGAGCTTCTTCACAGACTTGGAAAAAAATAATTAAATTCACATGGAAAAACAAAAGACTCCAAATAGCTAAAGCAACCCTGAGTGAAAAATGCAATACAGGGGGGATTGCCCTACCAGACTTCAAACTATATTACAGGGCCATAGTCATAAAGACAGCCTGGTACTGGCACAAAAACAGACCAGTTGACCAATGGAACAATATTGAAGACCCAAACTTGAGCTCATACAATTTCAGCCACCTCATATTTGACAAAGGGGCAAAAAATCCTCAATAGAGGAAGGATAACATATTCAGCAAATGGTGCTGGCAAAATTGGATCATCATATGGAGAAGAACAAAATTAAACCCCTACCTCTCACCCTGTACAAAAATAAACTCTAAGTGGATCAAAAATCTCAACATAAGACCTGAAACCCTGAAGGTGATAAAAAAAAGTTGGCAACAACATACAAGACATAGGCATAGGAAAAGACTTTATAAATCAGACAGCAGCCATACAGGAAGTAAGGTCAACAGTTGACAAATGGACCTCATAAAACTCAAAAGTTTCTGTACAAGGAAAGAAACAACCAAGGAGGTGAAGAGAACACCCACAGAACGGGAAGAAATATTTACCAGGTATGTGATTTTTAATGTATTCCTGTAGAATGCTTCTACTAATTCAATAAAATTATTGTTAAATTTGAAAAAAATGTGAATCTCTAAACATGTTTTGGAATTAACCTGTATTTTATTGTCAGACATCATAATTTTGGTATATGTGTGGCATGTATATATGCATATTTTGGAGTGATACAAATTTGAAGGAACAACAACAACAACAAAGACTGGGTCAAAGAACTGACTGAAACTGTAAACTTCTGCCCAAAACATTAAACTTCTGCATCGAAAATTTTTAAAAAGACTGAGAAGAAGATGAAAGACATACATGGAAGAATGCATGAGCTCTAGCAGGGTGAAGGGCAAGGAAGGGGAAGGGGTCTAAATTTGATTAAGAAAAGTTATAGGAAATGTATAAAATGTCAATAAAAAGGAAATAAAAAGGTACAAAATTGAAATATGTGATGTACATGTATAAAAATTTCATAAGGGAACACATTATTATGCATCCTTAATATATGCTAATGAGAATTTTAAACGCTTTGGACTTACAAAACATTATCTTTCTAAATGTTGTATCAATAGAATTTTGAAAACTATCACAGTATATAATTAGTCCAAAGCAAGATTTCCATATTTAAACTGCCCTCATGTGTAATAGGATTTATGATGGGAAAAATGCTATTCATCCAAATGTTATGATTGACAAATTTGAAAATGGCCAGATATACAATATCATGCTATTCTTTACCAGCTTTCCAGCTTAATTAGAAAGCTCAAATGTTTCCACATGACTCTTTCAAACGCCCTTTAATCTTAGTCATCCTTCCTCTTCATTTTTCTTTTGCCCTGCCCTCCCATTCTCCACCTAATTAAACCCATCTTGTCTATCATTCCCCTTTCCTATTTATATGGCTAGATTCTCTTTTCCCATCAACCACCCTCCATGGCACTGCATTAGTTTTGTATTCCCTAAGGATTATCCAATTGAAGCACAACTATCTAACAACTGAAAGCTAGTATCCACTTATTAGAGAGAACATGAGATGTTTGTCTTTCAGGGTCTGTGTTGCCTCACGTTAGACTCCATTAGCAACTCCTCATAACTCCCCCACACTGGATTTCACACATTCTGTCATATATGTTGATTCCTAACCAGTCAAGCATTTGTACACAAATGTCCTTTACTGCAAGTCTAAGTTCATCCAGTGGAGTCTAGTCAGCCCGTCTAGAGTCACTCCCTTAAAGAAGATCAACTCTCCCTAACCCATCACCCATCAGTTACCAATAGCTCTTTGGCTAGCGGTGAAACATGTGGTCCAGTTCACTTCTGTGATGGATTTTGTCTGATTCAGCAATGGGTCTTTTACCTGCTGTCCTCCTTCCTGTATGCCTATGATGGCTAGATATGGGCTTTTCATGATGTCACACATTTGCTGTGTATTCCATTCCTGCGTACTTTTAAAGTTTTATAGTGTTTGCTTAAGAAGTCCCATTCTTTAACTTTTTTATCCAGTCTTGATATTTTGTTTTCCATTTCATTCATTCTGCTTATGAGGTTTTCTTCTGACCTTTCAAATCGACTTACCAATTTCTTCAATTCTATCTTAATTTGGGTTTGGCTTCTCTTCAATATTTCTGGCTCTGTCCTGAATTTTTTTTGTCATTTCATTCAGCCACATATTTGTATTTTCTTGAGTTTCCATTACAAGTTTATGCTTTTCTCTTTGATTTCTTTGTTTTCTGTGGGTTCTTTAAGTTCTTTTATCATGTTTATAATTTCTCCTTTGAATTCTACATTGTGGAGTTCTTAAGGGTAATTCTCTTTCTAGGGTACTTCTCTAAGACTTGTGGGTTTGTTGAGGACATTTTTTTTTTTTTTGTTTTTCATATTATCTGTGTTTTTGTATTGTCATTTGGTGATATGGCATGTTCATTGCATGTGTTATCTGAAATTCTATTCTGCCTTTATTTAGTTGAAGACTGTTTCTATTTATATTTTATGTCACTTGGTTGCTTTTTGCTCAGCATGAAAAGTTAGTTGGTAAAAGTCACAGGGTAGTAAGGTGGTCTGGGTAGTATGCAGGTCTGTGGTAGGGAGATCAGAAGAGACCAAGGGCAAAACAAAGATGGGACAGCCTGTGGAGGGATGGAGCTAGAGAATTTACCTAATTTGGGTTCAAAAGATCATTATGCAGTGGGTTAGTCTGTACTAAGATTGTAGTCCAGAGAGCTGAAGTAGAAAGAGCAGGAGCAGTCCTGGGTCCAAGGCTAGAAGAGGAGCTGGGTGCAGGAAGAAAGTGTAGCTGCTCAGGCTGCAGGGGAATCAAGAAGTAGTGAGTGGGGTCTGACTTATCAGTTTGGCAGGTTTGTCACCAGCAGATGAGGAGACCAAGGGCAAGGTGAGGGTGAGGACAGCCTGTGGAGGCTCTAACTGAGCTGTAAAATTGATCCGGTCTTAGTGATGTGGGACAGGATGCAATTAGTGGGTCTGAACTAAGAAGGTAGTCCAGAGATTTTCAGGGGAAAAGAAATAACAAGAAGAGTCCTGGGTCCAAGGCAAGAAGGGAGGCAAAGTATGCAGAGAGAGTATATAATTACATTTTTCTTCACTGTGTAATTGTACTGTTATTTCATTAACCATTCATCAACTGATGGACATCTAGGCTATTTCCATTTCCTAGCTATCATGAGTAGGGCATCAGTGAACATGGATGACCAAGGTTCTCCGTAGTAGTAGGGTACTGAATGGTTTAGGTATATGCCCAAGGTATGACCAGATCATGGGGAAGTTCTATTTTTAGCTTTATGAGGATACTCCACACTGATTTCCATAATGGATGTACCAGTTTCCACTCCCAGAAACACTGAATAAACTATCCATCTTTCTCTACAGCCGTACCAGCATTTGTCATCATTTATTTTCTTTTTTTTTTTTTTTTTTTTTTGGATCTTAGCCATTCTGTCTGGGCAACAATAAAACAATAAAATCTTTTTTATTGCTTTTATTGATGTTTTGTGTATTTCAGACATCTTTTCTCAGTTCAGTTTAGACATATTCCCCTTTCCCTTTCCCCCACCCCACCCCAGATCATGTACTCTGCCATAACTGTCCCACATCTTTCTCTCTGTCTTTTTTTTATGTTTAGGAATTCACATTTTCCTCCTTTAATTTTATATTACTCTAAAATATGAATGCATACTTTCTGCTCATATACAGTAATTCCAGAGTCTGAAATAAGTGGTGGATCAATTCTAGAGCCTATTAAGAGATTTACATTATAACAACGTAGTTGCTTTCAGATAAATGGAAATATAACGATAATGTTCAGCTTGCTCTTCATCTGGAAACCTGGTGTTAGCATCCACAAATGAAGGAGACCACTCACCACTTGTTTTTCTGGGACTCTGTTACTTCACTTAGCATAATGGCCTCAAGGCCCATCCATTTACTTGCAAAGTTCATGATGTCATCTCTCTTTATCGCTGAGTAATACTCCATTGTGTAGTTGTACCACATTTTTGTCATCCACTCATCTGTTGAGAGGTATTTGGGTTGGTTCCAGCTCTATAAGGTTGTTTTAATTTGCATTTCCCTAATGACTAAAGCTATTGAACATTAAATTTTTTTTTATTTTATGTGTATTAGTGTGTATTGCTTGCATGTAGTTAGGTGCACCTGTGTGGTGTAGTGCCTCCAGGGATCCGAAGAGTATGTTGAATCCCCTGGAACTGGAGTTATGGATGGTTGTTAGCTACCTTGGTTCTGGGAATTGAACCTGGATCCTCTGCAAGAGAAACTAGTGCTCTTAACAGCTGAGCTATCTCTCCAGCCCCAGCTAAACACTTAGAAAAAGTATTTCTTAGTCATTTGTGTTTCATCGTTTGGAACTCTTTGTTTAGTTCCTTGCCCAATTTTATTGTTTTTTTTTTTTTTTGATGTTTAGTTTTAGAGTTCTTTGTATATTCTAGATACTAGATAATAACATAATAACTCTCTGGTGTAGCTAGAAAGATGTTTTCCCATTCTCTAGGTAGCTTCTCTCAAATGACATTGTCCTTAGAATTACATAAGCTTTTTAGTTTCATGAAATCCCATTTGTCAATTGTTAGTCATGTAGAAACATATGATAGACACCTCTTTCAATATATATGTGGACATCTAGGTTATTACTGTTTCCTGGCTATCATGAGTAGGGCACCAATGAACATGGATGACCAAGTACCTCTGTAGTAGGGTACTGAATGTTTCAGGTATATGCCCTGTGATATATATATATATATATATATATATATATATATGGCTTTTAAATGTAGCTGACTTACATAGCATTCAATGGCTCTAATAGACATTGTAGGCTAGCAAATACAAAGCTCAGTGCAAGAAATAGAGTTGTTGACCAGAGAGATCCCAATGATCCCAAATAGTACTAGCTATTGCCAATGTACTGTTTCCCATCAGAATTCCAAAGTAATACCCTATTGCTGAAGACACTACCTAAGTCATAGAAAAAAAACAAGGAGAAAGCAAAATGGTACTGATCTTGAAATTACATCTCGGGTTCCATGACAATAGACAGTGTTATACATGTTGCTGACAGAAAAAGGCAATAATTAGTCTTACCCAGCTGTAAACCCTGTGAGCTACAATAATAATTGACTTGGAGAAACATGTCAAATGGTACCATAGTGGCATAAATATTTGAGGATTAATCAATCAGATTCTATCTGGATTTGAGCCTTGCTTCAAAACTGGGAGTCCATACCTGACAATGTAATATTAGGGTGAGAACTTTTGGCTCAACAAAACACAGGTGGCAGGGAGAGCCTGTTATCATTCTGCTAAATAGACATTGTATGCTAGCAAATACAAACCTGACTCACAATGACATATTGTTATACCCATATATTAGTACATGTCTTAACACTTACTGAAAAAAATCCTGCAGCAAATGGCGACTAACAAAGAGACCCACAATTGTCAATGTGTAGAGAATATGAGACTGCAGAGTCAACCCTAAATGGGACTCTATATTGTAACTTCTCTTCCCAAGGCTTGGGAATCATTGTAGAAGAAGATGCAGAAAGATTTTAAGAGCCAGAGATGGTTAGTGAATACAAGGTCATTGCGTTGTCTGGACACCCCAGGGTAATTGTGCATTAGAAAGCGCAGCATGCACAAGACTTGTGCAAACCCAAGCCAGAGAGGGACCCGGCAGAGATGGGGGCAGTAGTCAGCAGAAAGTTCCAGTGTTACCTGAGCTGAGACCTTACTGGCAACCGATGGATGCTGGGAGAAAGAGAATCAGTTTTTTTCCTTACTGATATGACTTCTGGTCATGGGCCCACACCAAGGAGCACGTGGGAGGCATCGAATAGAATCATAGGCCTTTAAATCACAAAAATGTTTAAATCAATCAATAAATAAATAAAAATTTTAAAACTTCTTCCTATGGAGGGGGTAGTTGGTGGGGAGAGGGAAAAGGGGTCTGAATATGTTAAAATTCCTTGCATGAAATAAAAATATCTCAAATTTATTTTTAATCTTCATAGATGAAGACTTTTAGAAACACACATGAAAGCAAAGTGAGAGCTGTCAGTTTGTTGCAGGAAGAAATTGTACTTAACCACAGAGCTGTCTTTTATGAAATATTGAGCTGGTCTTATTATGGGATGTGATCTTATTCTAGAAGATTCTTAAAAGATTAGAGGAAGTAGAGTCTGCTTTTAAGGTAGGTACCCTCATGATGTGGGTCAATCTATAATTTCTCTGAGCAGAAACATGTTTTTCTCAATGACCTGAAACTTCTAATATGACACAGAAAATTTGCATGGATAGCAAGTAAAAGTTTCTCTGGCTGGTGGATCAAAGCGATGGTGAAGAGTCTAATATTGTTTTACACCTTGACTACCAAACTGTGCATTCTAAGATTAGAGGGCAGAGTACCATATGTAATAATTGAAAGTTTGGTACTGCATACAAAAGATTCTAGAGGACATCATCCAAAGCTATCATTCCTAGGTAAATCATTTAGAATTTTACTGTTAGGTTAGCTACACCTGATTTAATAAACACTACATCTTTTGTTCATATGCCTACTGTCACACAATTTTTGAAATGGTATAAGACTCTCACTGAAGAATGTCTTGACTATTCATGATGCCAGCTCTAATCTCTCATAAATCATATGCAAGATGTACTTGAGACAAGAAAGACAACCTTTGACTGGAATGAATGTAGGTTGCAATACAGATAAACTGCAGGCCCCTCAGGGTAAAGGAGTTCAACTGTAGATCAAAGTACCTCCCATTGGAGGTGGCTGGTTGAGAGATGGTTGTTAGGCTCTGCTCAGCTATAAGCATTTAGTTATAACAGTAGCTAGTTTGTTCTTGATAAAAAAGATTTTGTATTAGCTACTTTTTTCAACCCTGTAGCCCCAAACCTGACAAGAAACAAGGAAGAAAGGATTTATTTGGGCTCAACTTGCAAAAGGAAGCTATTCATCCTGGTGGAGAAAGCACAGCAGCTACTGACTACGGAGATGACAGTGGGACTAGGAGGCCACCAGGACTGTGTCCCTCAAGACCCGATATCTCCAGGGACCCATGGCCTCCAGCAAGGCCATGCCAGCTAAACTTCTACAGCTGTCCAAAACCAAGGTTCAAACACATGAGGCTGAAGGGTACATTTCACCTCTAAATGACATTTTCAAGGCATTTTTTTTTCTGGTAGCTATTACTATCTACCCAATCATCTTCTTCAAAATTAATATATTAAAATACCAATTGTTTTGTTTTTATTATAATTTATTTAGGTCTACAATTTATAAAATTCTGTGATACACTGTAGTGTCTCTTCATCCTTTTGATACTAAAGTTAGAGGATGTCTGGAACTGGGAGACTAGGGTGGATCAGCTGGGAACTACTTTTTATGTAGTAGCAGGTTTTTTCCATGTTCAGTTGCCAGATTCGTAGAGGCTGTATGGCTCAAACAAGTCAAGCTCTTACTTGGTTGCTGTGAGCTTCAAAATTAAGAACTATGGGGAAACTACATTACTGTCCATGACATCTCCTGGGAAGTTATGTATTGCTGCTTCTGTCCCACTCTCACTGCTGGTTTAAGCAGATGGAATATTTATATTTGGTCAAAGACACACACACACACACACACACACACACACACACACACACACATATATATGCACAATAATGCTCACTAGAAAACTGTTAAAAGAGTAAACTAAGAGAAAAAAATAATACTATGTATTTAAACTATAGAAGATAAAGCTTTGTATATGGATTATATCTTATATGTGTGTTTTACTAAATTACAGAAATATGAAATCATTAAAAAATTGTTACAATAACACTAAATTCAGCTTATATCTATTTTCCCCTCCTTTTTTATAATTTTTTGATGACATGCTCTTTTTTAAATTTATTTATTTTCATATGTGTATGAATGTACTGTCTGCATGCAGGTTTGTGCACCCGTGTCATACAACACTGCGGAGGTCAGAAGAGCGTGTCAGATTCCCCTGGAACTGGAGTTAAAGACGGTTCTCAGCTGCCATGTGGGTGCTGGGGATCAAACCCGGGTCCTCTGCAAGAGGAGTTGGAGCTCTTAACCAATAGGCCATCTCTCCAGCCCCCTATTTTCCCCTCCTTAACAGGGGTAGTAACACAAACATACATTTGTTCATCTGTTTCCATTACTTACTAGAGTTTGTGTCAGCCTTACAGTAATGTAATGTAATTGTACATGGCTTATTTTTTTTCTAAATGTGGATAGGACCTATTTTATATCTTAACATTAATTTATATATAAATGTATTTTAAACTTATTCAATCAAGGGAATGTTCACTAGATAAGCCGTTATTCACTTTTATTGTGTTCTTTCTAACAAAAACCAATATAATGCAGAAATATTGCCTTTTAAAGTTGGTTTTAGTTCACAATTTTATTCTCAAACTTGCAATTATTTCTGATATAGACCAACAATATCCACTCTGTATGTTCATGTGACTCTTTACAGTACTTGCTATAATAATTGATTCTAACCAAACATGTGTCTCAAGAATCCATTACTCTGGCATGGTATTTTAAAAATCACTAGGCCGGGTGTGGTGGTGCGTACTTGTAATCCCAGCAATCGGGAGACAGAGGCAGGGGCATTTTTGTGAGTTCAAGGCCAGCCTTGTCTACATAGTGAGTTCCAGGACAGCTGGGGCTACAGGGAGACCCTGTCTCAAAAAGACAAAACCTTAATAAATTAGATTCAAAATCCTAAAATATTGAAAAGTTAGGATCAGGAAATCAGAGGAAAGATGTATTTAAAAAATCAGAGAAGGCTATTTGAACAAAAAAGCTGAAACAGGCAGGAAATAGCAAAATTGCAATGTTTGAAGAGAGGGTCAAATTGTAATAATTCTAAAGAAAGAACTTACCAAGAAACCATTGATACTGGGTGTAGTGATACACACCTATAGTTCTAGTACTCACTAGCTGAGAAAAGGGAACACAAGTTTGAGCATTACAGGCTAGCTTGGGTTACATATGAATCTATGTCTCAAAAACAACAGAGCTATAACCATCCCTATAAGACATAAATATGAGGAAAGGTGGGAAACCCACAGAAGAAAAAAAAAAAACAAAAACAAAACAACAACAACAACAAAAAAAAAACAGAGTGTGTATATATATATCCCAAGATGTTATAGTTGCTGCAAATTATTCCAAGCACAGCAATGTTATTATTGTCCTATCAGTAATACTGCTGTTAGGAAAAAGCCTGTAACCATGTGGCTTTGAAATGTCACCCATATGTTTTAGCCCAGACATCTTGCTCAAATTCCCATTTTTTGCTGCCAGCTTGTGACTTTACATCAACAGGTGCATGTTTGCTAGATGCATCAAATTCAGTATATCTAGAAAAAAACTGTTTTTACAACATTTGCTCTTAGAGTAACAACAGTTCCATGTTTATGTAATTGCTTTACTCATTAGCCTGGATTTTGTCCTCAGGTTTTTTAAATATTTTTAACACTTTACATTAGATTAATCAGGTAACCCACTGACTATAACTAAACTTATACCCAGAATGCCACAACCTTCTTCCTTCACAATCTCCCTTTTTCAGCCACTGTCCTTCTCATTTAGAATACAAAAATGGCTCCCTTCTCCCTGGTGCTAATCTTGCCCTGTGCATGAAAGTCCCCCAATTGGAGTTTCGGACGGTTCTAGGCCGCCATGTGGGTGCGGGGGATCGAACCAGGGCCCACTGTAAGAGCAGTCGGCGCTCTTAACTGCTAGGCCATCTCTCCAGCCCCAAATAAACATATCTTTTCATATGGTTCTGTATTAGAATGTCTGGCCTCTACAATTTAAGCTTTATTTCACATATAAGCAGAAAAGTGATGCACAAAGTGAAAAAAATCAGATGCCAGTAATCCTGGATTGAGAAAAAAAAGTATAACATTTTGTGATTTGCTCAGAGTAAACACTTTCTGTCTTTACTGAAGTCTGCTCTCTAGGCAGTGTATTTTCTAAGTTTGAAACTCAAATTAGCATTGATCTGACAAAATAAAATGATATGCCTTTATAGTTTTAATTTTTCTTTCCAGTTAAAGCATATAAGGAAAACAGATACTAAGGGGGCTGGGAGAGATGGCTCAGTGGTTCAGATCACTTGCTGCTCTTGGAGAGGACCTGAGTTTGGTACCTGTCACACACATTACCCCAGTTTCAAGGGATCCACCATGCCTTTCTGACCTCCAGAGACATTGCATAATCCAGGTGAAAAACATTCTCATACATAAAATAAAAATAAATAAATACATAAATAAAATTGAAAAATAACCTAAGTTTGTGGAGACATGAAAAATTCAAAGTTCACATAAATACTATAACCATAAGTACTTTCCCTGCTATTCTTTCCTAACTACAGCATACAGAGGGATACATCTATTTGGAGACATGAAGACAAGAAAGAGATAAAGCTACCTGATAGGAACACATTTCTTGTCCTTCTATTTCCAAAACATACATGAGATAGATTTAAGGGGGAAAATTAACATTTCCCACTTTCACTAGCTTCCACAATTAGGAAAAAATGAACTTCTATCCTAAAAATTATTTCACAAAATATGTATATAAGCAGTTATGTGAACCCTTAAACAGGATGAGTCAACAGAAACCAATGCCAAATACAATTAATAAAAATTCAATCAATAAAGAAAAAGTAGATCACACAAGGAAAATTACCGCCTATCTGTGGATGAAAAAGAAATATGTTAAAATATTAATCATGCATTAGAAGGAATTGTAATATGTTTTAAAGTACTTACGGGGGAAAAATCCTCTTTAACTGAATTATATACTCAGGAAAGATATCCATTAGAAATGAGTGAAAATCAGTTTTTTAAGTGAAAATTTAACAATTTATCTCCCATGAAAAATGACCAAATAAGTCCTCTGTACATAAAAGAAAACAAAAACTTAACTGACAAAAAATATCGGAATGGGAGTGGAGAAAGGAGGACCCTTATGTGAGGAACTCTTGGTTCCGGGACCTGGACTACCTTATACACTGCCAATGGGGCCATAAACTAATGCAACCAACTCTCCAAATCAGTGTGGAGGTTTCTAAAATAACAAGAGTGTATATAGATGTACAATATGACCTAGCTCTACCACCGCTGGTCAACCAACATACTCAACTGCACAGCCATGTCTTTCCCACTTATTCACAATAGCTGGAATCAACACACATATCAGAAAAGGATGAGTGTCCCACTTTGTCACCACTACCCACCAGAGCTATAGAAAGTTAGGTGATATCATAAGGTAGCAAAAGAACATAAA